>OMNV01011395.1:0-13888 GCA_900303265.1 Brotula barbata | reverse complement strand
GAAGAAGGAGACGTAGAAGAAAGATACTATAAATGAGCTCGTGGATGGAAGGATGGATGGATGGATGAATGGATGGATGGATGGATGATGGATGAAGGGATGATGGAAGGATGGATGGATGGATGATGGATGGATGGATGAATGATTGATGGATGCATTGATGGATGGATGATGGATGGATGAATGGATGATGGATGGATCGATGGAAGGATGGATGAATGAATGATTGATGGATGATGGATGGATGAATGGAAGTATGATGGAAGGATGGAAGGATGGAAGGATGGATGGATGGATGATGGATGGATGGAAGGATGGATGGATGATGGACGATGGATGGTTGGATGAATGGATGAATGGATGATGGATGGATGCATGGATGGATGATGGACGATGGAAGGATGGATGAATGAATGATTGATGGATGATGGATGGGTGAATGGAAGTATGATGGAAGGATGGAAGGATGGATGGATGATGGATGATGGAAGGATGGATGAATGAATGAATGATTGATGGATGATGGGTGGATGGATGAATGGAAGGATGATGGATTGATGGAGGGAAGGATGAGAGAAGAAACTGGAACAGCTCTGTGCATCAGAAAGAATCATGTAAATGGAGAATAAGGGGGGACCACGGATCAATCCCTGAGGGACACCATAGAAAAAAGAGAAGGGATATTTTGTTATTCAAAGCAAAATATTACTATGCTGAGATCAAATATTAGTATTATAAGACAGAACTACAAGATGCCAAACTAGTTCATTACATTTCTTGCTGATTGTTTTTTTGTTTATTCATTTGTTGAATTATCTAAGTTTTCTCTTGATCTGCCCGATTGGAATCATACAAATGGAAAAAAAAGAGGAAAGTATTACACCCTGGGGGTCGCCGTGCTAAGAAGACAAGGCTATTGTGTAATTCAAATGTACAAATCCAGTTGCTAAGATTAAAAAAATGTAAAAAATAAGCATCTTCCGTACAAATAAATATTTTAATGGAAATCTTTATACTTGACTTTCCATCATAAATTCCTAACTCCTCTTTCATCCTCGTCCTCCAAGTTATTCTTATTCTCAAAATATTGAAATGATCAGAAGCAAACCAGGACCACATAAATAGAAAAAGAGGGGACCCAGAATCAAACCCAGAGGGACACCACAGAGAGAATAGGAGGTTTATATTTGCAACTGAAATGACCACGCTGTGCTTAAAGATAAGAAGAACCACAAGCCAAACTCATTCATCAAAGATATTTACTGCTGGTGTATTTATTTCTTTATTTCATTATTTATTTTTGTGGCCCGTTCAAGCTAAGTTTTCTAATGATCTGCCCAATTAGGCTCGAGTAAATTGAGAAAAAAAAAAAAGGAGCCCAAGAATCAAACCCTGAGGGACGAGGCAGGAAGAATGCGATGCTGTTGGTGGAACTCAAGTGTAAAATTACTCTGCTAAGATTAAAAAAAATAAGCAAATTAATCACACAAAGACGGTTTTTAATTGGACTTTCCCTGAAAATGGCAAAAAAAATGCGAAACGACTCATCATTTCCTCGGACTGTTGTCGAGTCGTTCCGATCTAAATGTGTTGTGTTTGTGTATTTATTATTTTTGTTGGCTGTTTGAACAAAGTTTTCTACTAATCTGCCCAAATATAATCACATAAACCAACGAATGAGGGGAACAAACAACTGAGACCTGAGGGATCCTGCTATTTATTTAGTTTTCTCCTCGTAGAAGTACGTTGTTTTGCAGTATTGCAGTAAACATATAAAACATCTGGGTAAATCCACACCAATATGGGACTCAGACTACAGGAATCCTTCATTTCCGTCTGCCTTGGACGCCTTACAGACGTTGCTGATATTTTTTAGATTTTTTTTTCTTGATGAACTCCCTCAGGCTTCGGCCCTGAGTGGTGCCTGGGAAAACTTTTGGAAGCGTTTATTGTGTTTTGGAGCCGTCTGTTTGGCCCCGGTTGGTGTCCGTATAATTACTCCTCCCCGGCTCCACCTGAACTGCTGCTCACCTCTGCACTAAAAGGAGTAATTAGCCTGCTGAGACCAGAGGACCACCTCAACCCCCCACCCCACCGCCCCCACCAGGCCACAAATAGATCCAAACCCACAGAGAACGTCTGGCTTCACACGCCGCCGAGAACCACGGGAAGACAGGCCTAATGAATGGAGGCCGGTGTGTGTAGGAATCGCGTGTGTGTGTGTGAGTGAGTGAGTGAAGGAGAGAGAAAATAAAAAGTAGGTCTGATTTCTGAACCTCGGTACTTCCTGTGATTTGACCTCATCTTGTGTGTTGAAAAGTGTGTGTGTACACTTTGATTATGTGGCAATTAAAGCATTAAATTGGCTTTTTTAACATCGTATAAACATCATGAGAACATAATCTAGAACCATGAAAGAACCATTAAAGAACCCCAAAACCTACTAATGCAGTCAAAGACCCTCATTAAATCCACGAGGACTCCCACCCCCACATCCCCACACACACACACACACACACACAGAAAAAACTCAGAAATAAACGGCAGAGATTCCTTCGTTTGTTATATGTTGTTTGTTTGTTCTATACGTTCGTTCTTTAAAGGTTGGAAAGATAAATTTAATGAAAAGTTGAAGGAAAAACTCCTTCATTCAGGGTTAAAAATCTGATTTGACTTGAATCCAAAAGACTCCAAACATTTGCATAAAGTAGAAAATGCGAAGAAGCAGGAGGCCAAACGTTTTCTGATGGGTTCACCTCGGCTTCATTTGAATATAATCGAGCCGGCCTCCATTTTCTGCCTTCATTTGCCTTTTTTCCATCACGTATCTGTGGATTTATTTCTCGCTGCGTATCTGCATATCTATAAATCCGCGCATATATAAACACGTCAGACCCGAACACCTACAGGCTGCCGTCCGTCAATCTGTGTCTCTGCGGAGCGTGGACGGACCGGAGTGAAGTCTCATTTCAGACGGAGCGGCCGCACACGCACACACACACACACACGAGTTACGTAGGAGAAAAAACAGTCGTATGATTGAAACTGGCACAACATTGAAATGTTTACTGAGTAACAAACCAGGATAGTAAATGAATGAATGAATGAATGTCAGGTGTCCTTATTGATTCAGCTCGTGTGTGCCGTTTAACGACGGTGAGGACAAACACGCAGAATGCCGAGCGCATGTAAACACGCCGAGTGAAAAGCTGCACTGAACCGTTCTGATTTCACCGCGAGGGCCGAGCAACCAAACAATCAGGAACAAGTATTTTTACTTCCAGAAAAGACAGGAAAAGCAGTGACATATCTTCTTCACTGTCGGGGATCGGGTTTGAATCCGCCGACGGACAAAAGACCAAAAAGCAGCGGCGTCCTACAGGACAGGACAAAGAGACAGTGAGGTGAAGGGTCAGCGTGTTTTCTTGCACTCACTACTTGGGTATTTGTCCTCACTGAGACTAAAAGTACAAATGTACTCGTGTAGAATCAGTACATGTCCTCTGATGTGAGCGTCCGTGACATGTTACACACTGAAGACAGGCACGGTGCTGAGGAGGGGCCGGACCTCCACGAGGGGGGCTCAGGAAAGACTTTCATGACTTCAAAGTTACATTATAAGAAAGTTTTCAGGCTTTTTTGTTAATAAAAGCAAATTTGGCACACAGCACATTTGATAAATTGAATATTTAATTGAATTTTGCCAGAGATTATTAAACAAATAAGTGCAAGGCCAAGGCACGTATGACAAAAACACAGAGGGCTCATCACATCGTGGCTCTTCTTCTTCTACCGAGCGAGTCTGAGTCCTATTTGTCGTCGGCCCCCTCAGAGATAGGATCTGGGTCTGGATTTTCATTTTGTACCCGCACTTTGGTCAGAAAACGGTCCACGCTGCACGCACGCAGTGGGCAAGCCGATGCGTGAGACGATGAATGGTGAGTTCAAGTGCTTTCCAAAAAATCCAAAATTTGATTGGGGAGTCGTTACAACTTTGGTTTTTATGAAATTCGAAAACAGAATGTGGAAATGAAAAGGTGTTTATTGCTTTATAGTTAAGAATAATTTTCCATGTCTTTATTCTAGACGACACCGGGAGGGGCTGAACCGGGGCTACCCAGATTTGTGAGCCCCTGTGTGGCGCCCTCTCTGACTGAAGACATGCAGGAGGAGACGACACGCTAGCGTGAAGATGGTCACACCAGTTTGACCCCTGACAGCAGAGGAGACAGCGAAGCAAAGTTCAAATACACTGGACTCCAAAAGCCAAACTGGGACTAGCGCGGTCTTGACTTGAGACTTGTTTGAGTCTTGTTAAACAGCAGTATCAGATCGGCTATGCAGGATTTTCCACTCCAGTGTATTTAGGGAGACACTAAGGATGATGGATGGAGTGTGTTCAGCCTATTGTCATTCAGGTTAACACACACGCAAACACACACACGCACACACACACACACACACAAAAACCCTTGCTCAGCACTAATTGGACAGAGTTGTGATCCTGTGTCCCTGTTGCCCCCCCTGGTCCTACAGACCGTTCACATTCTATGATCCTCTGCCCTGACTTTGACCTTAAACCACAACACGACAATAATAACACAAAAAACTAAAAAAACAAAGACACAACTTTTTTTCAGGCTTCACATACTGGGTCAAAATTGTAGGAGAACAAAAAAATAGAGCTGTTGGGGGGGGAAAAAGTAAAAATCGATTCAGAGAATCTAGTGAGCCTGAAGTGGGTGTGGTCTATAAGGATGGGTGTGGCTAAAAGGTGAAGTCATGCTAATTATAGCACAACCATCAGGCTTACACCACCAATATATAACGGATGATGTGCATACCAATTTACTGAGGGGAAATGATGTTTTAATCCAGAACACACGTTTTTTTCCTCCACATCTGTATTCTGATAAGAAGGCCGTGATTGGTCGGGAGATATCACATAATATAACATCGAAAGGTCGTACTGTGAGTCCATGACAATCCAAAGAAGCTTGATGCAAAGCATGTGGGAGAGTTAAGACCGCTCCAGAATCTTCGTCACTCTTATTTCCTTTATTTTTCCTTCATATTGTTGCACCTCTCTGCATTCAACATCTGGAAGAAGTGAAATTTACCCCCACATTTCCAGGAATAAATCATCGATGTATGAACATGATGACCATCAAATAAATGCTGCAACCTAGACAATATGTCAGCTGTTACCGTGTACGGTCAGACTGCTCTGTAACACGATGCTGGACCACCCCACACACACACACACACACACACACACACAGCAGTGACACAGGTAACAATGAGACAATAAGCTGAAAGCATTACTGTCCCTGTTATTCAAAGTCCTCTGTAAGAACATCATGTCAGAAGCGTGAAGGTAAAGATCCCGGCGTGTACGTTACCGTTCTGCTACGTTAGCTTTAGCCGGACACAGTGTCAGCCTTAATGTCCTCCCAGGCTGAAACACACTCTTTTGGTGTGTCTGATACGACGAGCGGAGGAATCTAAAGTCCTCCGTCTCTATCTCAGGAAGACGGGTTTGTATGAGGAAGTGGACTCTTCATCATCTTTGCTCTGTATTGTTGTTTCTGTCACTGCTGGAACTGTTTATAAGCCATTATATTAGCCCACACACTTGTAAAAGTCTCCATAATAAGACATTTAATCTGTGTTTTTCAAATTAAATTGCGTTTTAGCACAGAGTCACGAGTTGGAAGCGGTGCCAAGATCTGTAGATTCTCAAAGATTAGCAGCCCTTCCGACTTCATTATCGTTATATTTGTTCACAAAACTCAGAAAAGCCTCAAATTTTTTACAGCTGTACTCTGTCAAAGCTACAGATTCATCTAATGAAGCAATTAGGTATAAAAATAAATCATTTTTTATAAATTGCTTGCAACTGGACGAAATAAAAAAGAAAACAATGACCATCACTGAGAAGACTGCATGGGAAATGGAAAAATAATAAGAAAAAATACAGGAGAAAGTTGAAATAAAATATGAAATATTGGTTCGCATTAAAAACAACAACAATAAATAAAATGGAATCCGGTCGGATAAAACCAGACTAAAGTATGAAATGAAAGTCGGAGGGTAAAAGCGTCTCATGCTATCATTATGGTATAAAGACGATGAATCATATTGACAGTGAGTCAGACTGAACTGGGAGGAAAATGAAGCAGAATCCAAATGAATAAACAGAAAAGAAAAGAGGAGATTTTCAAACAAACACACCACAAAATAAGAAAATAAACAGCAGAGTTTGCTGCTGATCGATCCTCAGCTGGAAATAAACTCAGAGACTCACACAAAGAGAGGCTTCAAACGGGTTCATCAGATCTACCAAATAAACACACACACACACACACACACACACACACACTAAATTAAAAAAACACAGAATCAGCTGTTTCTGCTTACAGGAAGTCCTGTGATCTCAGTATGAATAAATGTCATCCATCAAATTGTTGATGATAGAATTTGTGTGTGTGTGTGTGTGTGTGTGTGTGTGTGTGTGTATGAGGTGGAGCTTCACCAACAGCTGAAATAATGAGGAAAGGATTCACAGTGTTGAGGTGTCACATCAGACTGACGATGGGTTGGATGGAGTGGAGACAGGGGATGAAGATGATGATGATGATGATGGAGATATTCACGATGAAGATTTACAAGATGATGACAAAGATGAGGATGTTTAAAATAATATGATGACAGATGATATGATGAAGATAATGAAGAAGATGATGATGAAGATTAACAAGATGATGACAAAGATGAAGATCATGAAGAAGAAGATGATGACGATGATGATGATGACTAAGAAGATGATGAAGATAATCATGATGATGATGTAGATGATGGAGATAATCATGATGATGACTACAAGGTGATGACAAAGATGAAGATGATGAAGTAAATGAAGATGACAAAGATGACGATGATGATTATCATGACGATGAAGATGCTCACGATGATGAAGAAGATGATGACAAAGACGATAAATACAATGAAGATGACGATTAAGAAGATGATGACAAAGTTGAAGATGATGAAAATAGTGAATAATTTATTATTATTATTGTTATAGTTGTTGTTGTTGTTGTTGTTATTGCTGTTGTTGCTGCTGTAGTTGTTGTGGTTGTTCTTGTTATTATGACATCATGTCACTCTGGCGGTGGCCCCGGAGTCACCGGGTGTGAATTTGAATGTGGCTTTCCTGGCTCTGAGTAATGACTGCACTCTTACTGCGATGTCACCCAGACGTACACATAAATGCATAAATATAGGTTTTGATCCGAAGCAAAGGCCTCCATTTACTGCCACAATTTATGCAAATTACAAATGCAAATGGTCATTAAAGAAGCGAGCGAGGCCGAGCGAGCCGCTGTGAGGCATCGTGCCGGTGGCGCTTTCATGTCTAATCAAAGAGGGAAAAAGCCAAACGACACGAAAGGAATCAAAGGGCACAATATCGTCTTCTATCTGCAGCGCTTTATTCTGAAAGGAAAACAACAACAAAGGCACAAAGATCCCTCAGTAAACAAGAGCCGGTGCCTTGCTCAGGGGCGCTCTGAAGGGAAAACGGCAACGAGGACTAAACCTCTCCAAAAGTAATGAGGTGTGTGTATCGAGGTGGTCATATACGGTGTGTATGTGTACATACATGAGTAAATGTCAGTGTGTGTATACATAAGTATAAAATATATTGGATACCAACTGTGTGCGTTTGTGTGTTTGTGTTTGCTGCCCGTGTGAAACAAACTGCAGTGCTCTGCAGAGTAAAGTGTATAAAATATTCCATCAATTCATAACACACACGCTTAGCTTCACACCAACAACCTGTCCGTGGTGTCTGAGTGCATGCTGGGAAACAGAAAGGAGCTGCATGAATGATTGAGTGAATGATGTGTCGGAGAGTAAAACACATTCACGAACAGATTCAACCACTGGAGGAGAAATGTAAAATGTAAAAGCAGAGATAGAGACGGAAAAACACTCCGATAAAATATAAATAAATACTTTAAAACCGCTGCATTCGAAATTTTACTCGAGTAGGAAAAATGAGGCGAGGAGTGCAAACTTTATGAGTATTTATGGCGAGAGGAGAGGTCGGACCGGGTGAAAGGAGAGAAAGAGGAAAGGAGGTTCAAAATCTTCAACGTAACAGAAGAAGAAAGGAAGGAAAAAAGATGACTCACAGGGGTGACACATGCAGACGAAGAGAAAAAAAGAAGGAAAAAAATGAAGGAAAAATGGAGGAAAAATGAAAGAAAAATGAAGAAGAAAAAATGAAGGAAGAAAAAATAAAGGAAAAATGGAGGAAAAATGGAGGAAATAGGTGCATAAATGAAGTAATTAATGAGAGAGAAAGAAAGAAAGAAAGAAAGAAGGAAAGAAAGAAAGTTTTTTTTTCTTCTTTTTTTAAATTACACATCAATATTTTTTTTGAAAGTCCCACCGAGTCGAGCGTCTTTTGCTGATCTTCTGCCGAGCTCGGTGCCTCCTTGATTTTCATAATGGCCCCGCGGCTCACCAGTATTGATTACACCTCGCACCAAAACCCAATTTGATTAGACGGAGCCAACTGGCTGAGATTATGCACGAGGAAGATGAGGAGCTGCAGAGCGAGGAAGGCAGACAGCCAGAGACAAATGAGAAGATGGAGCAGGGAGGAAGAGGAGCAGCTGCCTGGCTGAGCGTAATGAAGGAGAACAAGTCGGCTCTGATTGGAGAGGAGAGAGAGAGAGTGTGTGTGTGTGTGTGTGTGTGTGTGTGTGTGAGTGTGTGAGTGAGTGAGACGGCCCGCTCTGTCCTTATTGATTTCTAAGAGCAGCTGTGCGGGGATGACACCCACACTGTAACCAGGCAAACTCTCATTCTTCACAATTCAACCTCGGCCGACGATCAAACTGCAGCCTGACAGGCCGACAGCCGACACAAACCCTCAGACCGGCCCACACAACCGACACGCCGCCGTCGCCACGGATCATCATCCCCCGAACGCTGCCGAACATCTGAAAGAATCGCAAAAGTCCACGAAGTTCAAATGTCGGCGTTGCGGAAAAGCGCTGTGCCTCTAACCGTCAGCATGACGCACATCAACACGTGGTTTTATTCTGGAGGAAAAAAAGGACCAAACTCACAGGATGGACCGTTAGAGTGTCGGTCCGTCGGGCAGCGTAATCTGAGAGGAAAGGTGACGAGGAAAGGAACGAGATCACATATTCACCACGGTGACCTCACGGCTGCTGTTTATTCTAAAGGCTGGGTGTATTTCTGACTGTTCTTAGTCGGACGCCTTTTTAGCCCTCATGGACAAACCCACATATGACTTTAAAACTGTGACTCTGCTTGAGTTTGCTTTTTATTTTATTGTTTTTGCCGGTTAGTGTTATTTCAGAAGTAAGAAACCTGCCTGCAGCCGTGTAGATTTAGTGATAATCATAACTTTTCTGAATTGTAACAATCAAATTTAATACCAATTTTCCATGACAATGTCGTTGTCATTCCACTGATTTCTAATGTTCAGTTTTAGTTGAATGGTGTCTGATTTGACAACTGAAAGAAGATGATGTCACCTGACAACATGGTGTCTCTCTCCGTGATAAACCAAGACTTCATACTCTCTTGTTGTATGTCAAATCAAATATTCAGCATTAATTACATGCTTATAACACATTTGATTGTCCTGCACGTTACTTCGTCCCATCCCCTGAAAACATAAAATAGTCATCGCTGTAGCCAAAAATGATCTGACAAGATAAAAGTGACCATCTACAAATCTAAATTTAAACCAATTTAAATTTTAAAAAACCCAAAACAGTAAAAACCTCCACGGCCCTGACAACACTGCAGTTGCCATGGTTTCCAGATGAATTGTTCCATTACATTATTGTCTCTCAAACTTTTGTTTTCGCTCCAACATTCTGTCTGCACTCCACGGAGCAGAGGGAGAGTGAACTCTGCACTCCTACACCCGTTTACATCTCTCATTCCGTTCCTGCCAAATATGGATCACGTCAACGCTGGATGATAACAGAGCCGTGTGAAGTGATTATCAGCTGGCTTTACCGTTTGATTATTGAAGTAATATTCATGAACAGACTTCTCATTTCATGATTTGTGCGTTGTTTATGTATGCGCGACTGTGTGCTTGTGTGTGTGCGTGTGTGTGTGTGTGTGTGTGTGTTGCTATGTGAATTTATTCAGGGGAAGAAAAAAAAAAACAGCAGATGTGAAAGTTTCACCATCTGTACACAGTGAAGCAGCAGAAATGTTCCGGTATCTATAGATTCTGTTTATATATGCAGAAGTCTGTAATGAGTCACCTCACGCTGACTTTGATGTGATGCAGGAAAAAAAAAATAGAAACCGCACAAGCACAAACTGTACAACTGTTTGGTTTCACCTCCGCGCTGCCCTCAGCCCACCACACAGCCGACGCAACGCCATCGCACGCATCGCCTTGCTCCTCGGCTCCTCCCACTTCTGGAACGTTCTCTAACCAATGATTTACTTAAAAATTCTATTTCTTCCTTTCTACGTTTGTGTGTGTGTGTGATCGTGCTGCTGTCTGTCAGTGGAGGTTGTACGAGGTCAAAAAGTTATCAGCAGGGTTGAGAACGGAATACCACCGTCCGAGCAGCTTCCTGTATAGATGGAAGCGAGGCCAAAACAGCTGAAGGAGGACTCAAAGATTGATTGACAACTGGATGTCTACTGGGGGTTTCGTCAGTACGTTGAACTTGTGCTGCCTGATAGTTTTCTGCGATGCTCCTCTGATGCTCTGATGCTCTGATTCCAAGTCCGCTTATCAACCTGATCTCTGTAACCACAGCGAAACACACAGCTCCTCCGTTCAGCGTCAGCCATGTGCAGCGTGCAGGTGAGGCCAGCGGACAGGTCGCCACGGCGTGCAGACGTCACGCGGTGGAGGGTGAAGGCCTGCGGGACCTTCGTCAGACCACATCCATGACTCAGCGTCTGAGTTGGCCTGCGAGCCTCCATCATAACAACAATACAGACGCTGGAAGAGCTAAAATAAGACGACAAAGATAGCAGGGGGACAGGAGCACAACAGCTGCTCCCTGGGCGTCAGGAGGTCATCATAATTATTCAATTTGCTATCATTCTGGTCATTATGGCAAAATAATATCGCTAAAAAAAATATCTATATATATTCATCCATTTAAAGCTTTCGCCTTTCAAATTTGGGAACATTATTTCTGAATAAAACAGCCAGAATGTCACTTTTATTGTATTTACAAACAAAATCGAGGAGTTAAATGATCTTTAATGATTTCTCTGTATTTCTAAGTGTATCCTGTAAGCGAGACACCCGGCGAAGGTCACGAGAGCTCCTGCGGGCTGCAAATGTGCGAACAACGTCGGGAGTAAATTGGAAAGCACTCGAGTGCTTTTAGAGTCGGCGGAAAGCTGAAGAGCAGATAATTAACTGGTAAAAGAAGAAGAAAAAAAAACTGTCACACCTTGAGATGTGTAACTGTAAAAACGTTAAAGGTGTAAAAGCACAGCCTTTGATCCCAGCCAGGCGGTGATGCTGCACGGGATGAGCCGTAGCCATGGAGACCATTTTTAAAAATAAAGTGTTTTGGGTTTTGTTTTGTTTTTTCATCATCCAGAATTTTCCCCATATTTATGTAAAAATGTACACAAACTATACTTTAATTTATGGAGTTTTTTTGTACGATTTTAAGATAATGAAGTGGGTGAAAATCTAAGGGAGGCGTGGCTTAGGGGTTAAGGGTGAACTTTTATGTTGAAGCGTTGGTGGATCTGATTCATTTCAAGGTTTTTGTGTTTTAATTCACACATTGTTGCATCCTGCAGCTCTAAAACCCAAATCAGCAGCATGGACGTCACATTAGTGAAACGGATTTGATCCAGACAGATGATCAAAAAAATTAAAATACAAAAAAAGATTTACAGACAATTTAGCTGAGAAGTCGCAAATTTACAAGAAAAATATCTAGAAAAATAGTTTTTAATGACACGGGAGTCTATAGATCGAGCACAGGCTGACTTTATAATCCCAGAGAATTAATCATTTTTCCTATATCTATATCTATATATATAGTATAGATATATATATGTGTGTGGGTGGGTGTGTGTATAAAATTGTATATTACATAACTGTTGAATAAGTGGAACACTCAGGATAAAACTTTCTTTTTTTTTCATACGTTTCTTTAATTATATGCGTCCGTTCTGTACACACATTCTCTGATATTTCGAATTCCTCTGAGAAGTGGAAGGATCGAGCGCTCATCGACTCCTGTTGCCATGGTGAATCATGTTATGTGCGTTCCATTGATGACCGCTCTCTAAAGTCACAAACTGATTGACTGAACCAACTCAGATCAGATCAAAAACTCAAGAGTTCAGGGTTAGACTCCGGATCCCTGAAACAGGGCCCAGGTCCACATCCTGTCTGACACCATGCAGCTCAAAGAGGATGAAACACACACACACACACACACACACACACACACACAACTAACAACGATGACATCACCGTGAATCTGTAGAGTCTTAAGTTTGCTTCCACCTGACCGGACTTTTCACACACACACACACACACAAACACACACACATCCATGGTCAGCAAAGTCTCAAGGATCGACTCTAAACCATCCATATCAGAATGTAAATAAGCTACAAATACTGGAAACAGATGCTGCTGAACCAACATACACACACACACACACAACCAGCTGCTCAGAGATGTACCAAGTGAAGAGACAAAAGTTTATTGAGTTCACACGCGGGCCAAAGAGAGAGAGAGAGAGAGAGAGAGAGAGAGAGAGAGAGAGATCAAGGTCATTATAACAATTGAATTATATGGGGAAGACAAAATGCTGTGATTGTCTCTGCGCTCGTTGTCTTTGTTGCTGCTGTCATTGCCGTTGTTGTCATCGTTGTTATTGCCTTTCCTGTTTCTGCGGCTGTGACTCTCGCTGACAGAGCCCTTGTAGCTGTTGTTGTCGTCATCGTCGCTGTCTTTTTTTAGTCATTGTTGTTGTCACCTTCCGCGTTGTTTGCGTCCGTGTTGTCTTTGTGACTGTTGCCGTCCCCCTGGCTGTTTTGTTGCCGCAGCTCTTTGTTTGTTTTGTGGTTGTTGTCGTCATCTTATCGCCTTTGTTGTCATTGTCTGGACTGTCGTTTTTCTCGTCCTTATTGCTGTGGTCGTTATTGTCATGTCTCTGGCCGTCGTAGTTATTTTGGTTGTTGTCGTTGTGAGGTGAGGCCGCTGATGATGACAACGATGGCAACAGAAATAAGAATCAATAACTAAAAAAAAAAAAGACTCCCAACAGACACACACAGCGTCCAGGGTCTGTCTCTCCCTCTAATTGGCCTGTTGCTGCGGCGCTGTTCACACTAAAGCGGCGCCTGTCAGTAAACTTTCGTTACGTTCTGACCTTGCTTTTGTGACAACGGCGAATTGTCAGGCTGAAAACACAACAACAGCAACAACAACAGCTTATAAGATCAAAATTAGCCTCATGGTGTAGTTCTTCTTGTTTGGTTACATCACGCTGTGGAGCTAACGTTGGTCTGAGGGCTCGTCCTGGCCACCTACTGGCCTGGCATGGGTACTGCAGCATTTTCAGTCAGTTTTGCAGATCGGCGTCTGCGAGCATCGCTTTATCAACGTTGTCGTATGAATAAACCTTTTCGTTTTTGGCAACGTAGGCAGGGCCTAAAATTTGGTATTGGTGGGGGTGGGGCAGGAGGCGGGGCAGCTCCTGCTTGGCTGAATGACTGGCAGCTTGTTCGCCGGCTGACTGGGGTACGTTGAGGGAATAAAGAGAGAGGACGAGCAGAGCCACTGGGTAACTACAACACCTCCCCCGTTTCAGGCTGC
>OMNV01011394.1:30504-119287 GCA_900303265.1 Brotula barbata | reverse complement strand
CCTAAACTGGCATAAAATGAATCCGGTAGATTAGTTTACATTAAGGAGAGAAACCAAAGGGCTTTACTCTATTTGTCAGCGTTTTTGTGTGAATCTGCTCATCCTGTGAAGGCTTCAAACACAGTAGCATCATCCTCTGAGTCTCTGTGTATCTACTCTTTGATTTAACCAGAGTGAAACTAGAGTTGAGTCTAATTTGGTATTCAAGGGAAAATGCTGCAGGCTAGAGAAGAACGGCTCAGGGTCTGGTTTCCATTAAGCCCACATGTTGGTGATTTGTGTCAGGCAAAGGAGGGGGCGGGGGGAGTTTGGAAAAAAAAAAGCAAAAAAAAAAATGATGACAGGAAGTAAGCAGGAGGAGGAGGAGAGGAGGAGGAGGAGGAGGAGTGGGTGAAAGGGAAATGAGAGAGAATGAGATGAGGAGGAGAAGAAAGAAATGGAGGGAGGGCTCAACCAGCATTTCCTCTTGCACAAGCTCATGGATTCTTTGGAAAAGAGGAGGGGTGGAGGGGCAGCGCTGGCGTTGCGTCTCCTGACCTAGATCGGCAAAGTCCACTCCTCCTTTTTAACTTTTTTTCGTCTTTGCTCCACTTGTTGCCAGGAGAGGAGCAAGCCGGCCTTAGATGACTTCCTTTGGGAGGCCCCTCCTCCTCCCTTTTCCTCCATTTTTCTCTCCTCCAGTTTTTCCCTCTCTCCTTTTTGTTTCTCGGTCTCACCCCCTGTGTGTCCCACGTGTATTATTTTGTGTATTATACATGGCTCAGTTTGACTTGTAAAGGTTTTTCTTAAATCTAAAACTACATTCATTATATGCTGTTATATGTGCCCCCCTGCCCCCACCCCCTTCTATTTGTTGTTTTTTTGTTTTACATTGTTAATCGTGCTTCATTGTCTAGTAGGGGACACTATTTCCTGTTAGTAGCATGAGGGGAACTTTTACAAATATTTTCTTATCTTTTTATTCTACTTGTCGTTTGTAGTTTTGTACATGTCTTTTCTACTCTGCACATTTCTCTTACTTGGCTACGATGTTGATCCATGCAGGGCATGTTCTGTAAGGCTTGTGCACTACCTGTGTATAGAAAATATTACAAAAGTTCAAAATAAAACACAGCAAGTTACACGTTTTGTGTTTGTGTAACTAGACCTTTCACCTGCTGTGCAAATGTCAAGTTCATGGTGGTACTTCTATTTTTGGCCATGAGAGGGCGTCCTTTCATGCCAACATTTGGTCTCTGTCCCGTTTTTGATGAAATTGCACCTACACAAAGGCATCAGGCCATGTGAACAGAAAGACGCTCTTATTGTGAAAGAGGTTACATCACTTATCCATTTTATCAGGCAGCACGATTTCATCTTAAAACATCGAAAGAAAATCTTTTGTGTTTGTGCAAAGTCGTGGTGTCTGGTCCCGATAACAGGTGCTGTGTGTGTGCGGGCCTTAGCGTCAGAGGTAATCTGGATTATCTTCCGTCACAGATCATCGGCCACAGCTTTACCTCTGGCCTAACTTTCTCTTTCATCGTCTATGTCCTCTTCTCTCTCTCCTTTATAGTATTTTTCTCCTTCTATCGTTCACTCATACAAACTGTCTTATTAATCTGTTCCCTCAGGACTGAGAGCACCGTTTTGCTGCCATATTCTAACGGTCTAAGTACGGTGTCATCGACCCGTTGGCCCAGATTATCCCCCGCTGATCTGATAATGGGATCGGCCCGGTGCCTCCTGCCTCCTCGTCAGGCCTCGGTCTGCTTGGATGGATGTACCTGTCTGTCCACCCGTCTGCGTGGATCATTGTTTGAAGTTTGCATGGACACCCACTGTGTGTTTCACTTTGTCCCACTCCTCCTCCTATTCTCCCATCCACTTCTCTCTCTCTCTCTTTCTATCACTGTTCATCGTCTCTGGCTGTAATACTGCATTTGACGTCTCGTTCACTTCCAGCTATCTGTATTACAGCTGTGGTCTTCACATGACTGGGGGACGCAGCAGAAGGGACTCATCATTCTTTACACCGACTAATGAGCTTTTCCTGCTCCTCCGTCTCCGGAGTGTCCAAAGGAGACTTTGCTGGACAGACAGCAACAGGCCCTACGTCACCTGTTAGGATCAAACTTTAATGAGGATAATAGGAAGAGCTCACATAAGACACATAAAACCCATTCCAATTCAAAAAGTCTATATCTACTCGTCGATATCTGTGACGAACCTTTGAAATCTGGTTTCTGTGAGGTGGGAATCACACTCATTGGTTGAAGGGTGATATGGGATGATGTATACGTTAAGCTGCCCTAGACTGTCTCTTGGCCTTCGGGTCCTGTTGGTTAATCCTGTTTGCACCAGGTAGCCTCAGTCTAAATCCCTGCAGAGCTGAGCTGGCAGTGCAGGCATGCAGAACCACCTGTAAACTCACAGGTAAGGAATACACGTCCGTTATTATCTACGCATGACTTGACATATGGACGACGCCTGCAGATTTTAGGTGAGTGCTTTTGTGGTGATCAGTGTTTTTCTTCTCGCTCGCTAAATAAATGACTGGGCATTTAAATGAACTCTAAGTGTAACTTTTTCCCAAATTTTTAATACAAAGAAAAACCATTTTCTTTGTAAATTCTAACCAATTAAGTCATTTTTTTTATCCATTTAGTTCTGCTTAAAATGAAAGTCTGATCATACAAATGGCAGTTTTAACACACCTGGCACCAAGATGTCTACCAACATATGACACTTTATTATGATCAATGTCAGGTGATCAGTGATTAATGGTACTTGGTGCCTCTGTTGTCGATAATAAGAGACAATCGATGTGTTTGGAATGACAGAGGCCGTCCTGGGTGACCATGACCTGTCCACTATGATCAGTCAACAGGACGTCTGGTAGAATTAGTGGTCGTTGTCCTGCAGTTAAAGTGGATTACAAAACTGTCGACAGTTGAGATCAAGTCAGATGAGTGGCACTGGGTCCCTGTTGGGTTTGGGCCTTATTCTCTCAAATCAGGGAGTCGGCCAGATAAAATGTCCTCCTGCCTCATCTCTCTCTGTCCAACTGATTAAACCTCACCTCTGGACATTCTTGGTCAAACAGCTTATGGAGGACTGCCGCCTGTAGAATCATGTTAAAGTGTGGTTCATAATCTAAAAGGTTACGATGCAACAAACGAAACAACAAATAGGCTTGTGATAAAGAGAAAAAGAAGATAAATGCCTCTTATAAGAGCTCATTAGGTCTCTTATTATCTAATTATCTACTTATCTAATTGTAGTGGCTTCTATAATGAGAGGGTGAAGGACATGTTCTGTTGATGGAAAATCTTTTGAGAGGCTGAGCGTGTGTGTGTGTGTTTACAGGATGTTTAACTGGGTGGTAAAAGTGGTCCCCCAACCCCCTGAGGCTCCTGGGCTCCTGCCAGAAAAACCTCCCAAGACCCCTGCTCCAGTACGAAACAAACACCCACACACAGAGTTGTTATATAACATTAATGAGAACACATAAACAGACACACTCACTAACACAGTCGTAAAAACTATCTGCAGGAGCCTTAGTGAAATTTGACCTCACTCCTCTCTCTCTGTCTGTCTTCCAGGAACCCCCTAAACCCGGTGAGTATTATTACGTGTTACGCGTCCTCATCTGAGTTTCAGAATGCATCTAAAGATTTTTTATTTTACTTTTGGAATGCAAGTTCCCAGAGTGCCGAGCCCTCCTGTGAAAAACATAGAAGAAGAGCTTTTGGACGACAGGTAAACCTCCCACCCCATATGGGCATAACAATGGATCCGCATGTTAGGTCTCTGTGGGTTTGTACACATTTATTCACACCCATATGTGGGTGCAGGTAAGATCTCGTAGGGTTTCTTGACTTCCTATTGTCACTGGTCTCCCCCCACCGTCTCCCACAGCCAAGCCCAGACTGGAGTTTTAGGATGGCTCTCCAATGGCTTTATCAGTGCCCTGCCCCACCCGTCTGGTTCCCCACTCAGCACCAGGGTGAGTCTCTGTGTTACTGAACATGTCTGAGAACATCCAAGGTACCGCTTGGTGGACACTGTGTGACACCGCTGTATTCCTCCATATTCATATGGATACTGGATGCTGCAATGTTTCTACTTTTGGATATGACAGAAGATGTCTCGGTGATTAGATTAGATTAAATTATCTCTATATAACATCAGTTTTCATATATTCAGATCCTCTAAAGAAACAAGTTTCTCATGACAGTTTCTCATTTTCTCTTTCCTCTTTTCCACCCAACAGTCGGGGGAGGATGGAGAAAGGTATGCACGGCTAAATCAATGTTATAAAGCACACTTTATTAATGATTAAAATACTCTATTATTTATTAATCTCGCTCTCTCAGGACTGGAATGATAGGCTGGGTGGCTCAGGGACTCACTAAGGTGCTGCCGCAGGCTGATGCAAAGTACAGAGAGAGCAACAAGCAACAAAACGAGGAACACACTGAGGTGAGAAAATGAAACTTAACCACAGTTTTATTTTAGCCAAAAAAAGAGCCACAGTGCTCCTCAAATGAGAAGTCAAGATGAGCTCTGCTCAAAAGGAGCGCACTCGACCCAATCAGCAGCCCAAATACTCTAAGTGGAAACAAAAATCGCCCAGCGACTGATTGTTCAAATTCACGTGAAATCACAGCTTGGTCAGTGTGGCACAGAGCCAAAGATGAGAAACTATCAGCCCATCGTTGATCCTGATCCACTACGAGAGGTACAAAACACCTTGGCTGCACTGTGGTTTACTCTTTTTTTTTTTTCTTTCCTCAGGTGTACGAGGTTGAAACCATGCCAGGTGTGTCTTGTTCGTTTTTCTCGTAAGGAAAATCATATGATATAAATGTTCATTATGAGTAATCCACATTGAACTGATGTGTAAATCCTGTCCAGATTACGACCCCCTCCCACACATCCCGGTGGTGGAGATGGTGTCAGAGGATGAGGCGGAGGAGAGCGACCCTGAGTTCCCTCCCAGGTGTAAATAAAACGCACAGCACACTCCACAAACATTAACACACAGCTGCTTTACACACACACACCTTTACAGAGAGCATGACAGATATTCTAGAAGCTGCCTTCTCTCTCTTGCTCTGCTGCAGAGTTGTGAGATGGATAAAACAGATGATCCCCCAGCCGGTTATACTGCCCCCTGGTGCTGTTCCTGCAGAACCACCATCCAAGTCCCTCAGCTCCTCTCTGGACAAACGTACAACCATGCACACACTCACAATATGCTTGTCATTTATTTACACATACACCTTTGTGCATGCAGACAAGCAGGAATGAATGTCTGACCTCCTTTCCTCCCTTGTGTCCAGTTTTATCTCCACCGCCTGAATCTCTCAGTGGAATCTCAATAGATACGGACGGCAAAGCCCCCGGGTACGTTTGATCATTCCCTGTCCCGGACCAGGGTTTATTAAATCCAGATGACTCAGATGGTGATAATGTGTCTTTGGGCCTGATTTGAGTGAGATGAGCTTTAAACATGAGTTGTGGCTGCGTTCCACTCAGATGTCCCGGTGCCTGGATGTGATGCTGTTCATGCTGTTCATGCTGCTTTACTGTCTCACTTTTTTGTCTGATGTAAGTCATTCACACTTCACTGTCCGTCCACAGCGTGGTTGGCTGGTTTGTGTCAGGACTCGGCCTGAAGTTGCCTCAGCCTGTCGCTCCACCCAAAGAAGATGCTGCAGTAAGTTTCAGGACCTGCTCCTCTTCTTTTTCCTCTTCTTCCTCTTCAAACTGTTATCCGGCCACCCACTCTGGCTTTTGTCATTTTTAATGGAGGCACTGTATCAGTAGTAATTGGGCTCCTGTTTGTTTCCTCAGGGTACAGCTGAAGTTCTACAGAAAGGTGAGTTTAAGCTTCAATTTTCATGTTTGCCATCATGAGAAAACAAACACTGCTTGGTTTTTTTCTTCCATTGAAGCACCACACTGTTTTCAAGCCACAATTCACAGTTCAATCAAGTGGATCTATATGGGAAAATAATGAACATAGCTGAGAGCAGCTCACAGAAAACCTGTTTTAACAGCATAAGAGGCTTCATCTAAATACAATAAGAGGCCCGGGCGTTACACGTGCAATTCTATAAATTCATAAGTAACTGAAATGTGGACAATTGATAGTCAATTATGGCATAAATATTTCAGTTTGTAATATTTTTTGTATGCATGTTTTCTGTTGAAGCACGCTCTTGTTTTCCTTTTAGTTTTTGAGAGAGAGCTTTGGAAGGTTTGAGCCAGACAGCTGGAGCCTAACTCAGTCCCTCTTCTCCTTCTGTTTCAGGGGGGAAGGCGCTGAGAGCCCCTTAAACAGCAGGAGGAGACGACTGTGGGACGCTCTGATTCACGCAGACAGACAGACAGACAGACAGACAGACAGACAGACATAAAGACATGTTGTGTTGTCGACAGACATGCACACGCTGTAGGCTGCAGCTCAGCGCAGCAGCTGAAATCAAATGACAAGAATATAGAAATATATTCAGCTCACCCTACTGTACTAAATACAGTTATATTTGAATGTATTGTAACCTAAAATGCATAAATCTTAAGATATAATTGAAACACTTTCTTTAGCTTAATTTAATTGATGTTATCTTATCTGTGATGAATATTTTGCACATTTTCTGTTCAACACAAACATATTTAATAATTGGCCTCTAATTGAAATTACTGTAGACTTAATTTAAACATATTTTTTTGTTTCATTATTTGTCTTTCAGGACAGTGGCAATGTGTGTATTCACCATTTGAGATTTGGATTGAGAAACAGTTTAATTAAGAGATGTTGTACCTTTGCTAAATGTGCTTCTGTCTAAGCAATTATCTGACAATACACTGGAAATAATAATTTACTATACAAGGCAGCTATGTATATTTATGATTGTGTTATTTGTAGTGAAAATATAAATCTCATCTATATTTCTACTTGGTAGAGATAGGACAGTGTATTTTTCGTTTATTATTCCTACGATCATCATGTTGTGGTATTTTTCTAAAGGATTTGTTGAGACACAAAATAAAAATGTGAGTACTGTATCCGTTACTGTTGGATCCACTTGATTTATTTTCATGGCCTTGAACTGTGAAATGTGGTCTGGGTTGGTGGTTTTGTTTCCTTTTCCTTTTTTAACGGCCCAGTGGAGACAGTCATTATCAAATAAATCACACAGTCGTTTAATCAAAAACAAGAGAACAACGGTAAAATATAATCGACGACTTATCAACTTACACACCAATCAACTTACACACCAAATCATTCTTGTCACCTTGTGACAGCTTCATCTAAACTCCGGCCTGACATGGTGCTAGAGGATGTGGAGTCGGACAACGAGGGCCAACAGAAACACGGGTATCGGCCCAAGGCTTCAAAAACCTCATCGCCGCCCACATCGCAGCTGCAGCAGGAGGTGACGCAGGAGCGTGTGCAGTCTGTCGCACCAGCCCTGGATCCGTCGCAGAGCTTGACCAAAATATCTCAAGAAGATGCTGAGACCCAAACAGGCCGCTGGACGCCGTTTGTTGAAAGCATCAAGAGGGAGGCTGAAGGCGCGGCTTTAGCTACCATGGAGGAACGGTACGGGATGGAGGATAAGGGGGTGCAGATGATGAGATCTGCAGGCCTCAAGCAGATTTTGTCCATTGTCCTGTTCCAAAAAGGTTGAATGACTAAAAAAGTTTGAATAACCAAAACACCATTTACAATTCAAAGCGACACTGCGTCTTAACGTCCCCTCTGCTTGGTGGTGGGCTTCATGTCTTCCTGTTTTTGTTCCTCTGGACTTATGTTTACCACATTTACCATCCAGTCCATCCTCATAAAGCAACAATGTCCAGATCTAGATTCAGACCTTACTTTTTTATGTTCTTTGCGTCTGTGTAGTCTGCTACAGGAGCGCATGGAGATGGCTCGCATGGCTGAGGATGTCGCCAGGCAGACGGCTGAGATGGCCTTTAGGCAGATGGCCACAGAAGGACAGTCCATCAAGCTGTCACTGGGGAGCCAAGAACTACTTGACGAGCCTGAAGCTGAGTAAGACCACATAGATGTGACGAAGACCAAGAGAGACAGGATGTGTGTGCAAGATATTGTGTGTCTTTGTGTATTGTGTGTCAGTAGGGTGTCTGGTAGATTAATATGGCTGTGTGTGTGTTCGCCAGGTTGGAGGACGTCCAGGTGCCTCAAGATGAAGAGAGTGAGGTGCACCACAGTCAAATCAAACAGTAAGGACACAAACGTCTCTTTCATCCATCTTATCTCTCTGTCCATCTGTAGATTTGTCGATCCGTCTCACTGTGTCACTTCCAGCCAATCCATTATTTCCTGAGTTTGCAAAATATATCTACATGTCAGCTCTTGGTCCAAATCCCGCGGGTTCTCGTTATATGATCGGCGCTGCGTGTTGCCTCAGCATCACACTGGTGTGTCATAGCAACCACAGCTTCCCATGACAACAGCCAAACCCCCATTCTCTCTTTTCCACGGCTCCCATGGTAACCGTGTGCACCTGCTGCTTCTTTCCGTGTGCAGACGCAGGGGTAACGATGAACTGAGATGTGACGGACTCTAACCACAGATGTTTTTCTAAAAGTTTGCGTTTTATGGTCGCGTTACCTTTACAACGTGGCTCGACACTCAGACGAGGAGTCATGATGTTTGTGGACCACGGGATTACTAAGAAATCGGCTTGAAATCGAGAGTATGAGTGAGTATTGTGTCTGGGGTGCCGTGGTTGTGTAATGGACTGACCTGATTGCAGGTTATGATTGTTGGCCGTATGATTGATTGTGATGTCCAGTAAATGTCAGTTAGACGGTAACAGGTGTTACCAGTTACAGTGCTAACAGTGTTGATTGTTCTTCCAGTATCCTTTTACACGTACACGATATTTTCTGCGTAGGATACAATGGATATGGACACAAATATTTCATGAAATCATTAATAATTATTTAGTCATTTGTTCTGAAAAAAATAATGATCATTAGTTGATTGATAGCAAAGGACTCAGTAATTTACTTTTCTTTAGTTGAGCAATTTATTATTATGTTACTTTTATCTGTTTTGTTATTGTACATGAAATCGTTCATTGATTAATAGATTGAAAACAAACATTTCAGGATGGAAAGTCACTGCAGCTCATGTGCGTCTTAGATAGTCTGAACCCGTCGGGGAGGGAACACTTTAAAGGCTAATTATGTATGTCAACTTATTATTCATGGAAGAGTATAAATTAAGATCAGCACCTTTAGATGAAAGTCACAGTTGCAGTCTAATGATGTCATTGATTTCCTATTGATCACATTGTTTGCTGGACAATGGATTAAATGTGCTTCCTGACTGTGAAACTTTTTACTACAGAGAGGAGGTGATCCCTGAGGAGGAGGAGATAGCAGAGGAGATCCCTGCAGCAGAGGAGCAGAAGGAAGAGGATGAGGAGCCTTTAATTGAGGGACCAGGTATTTATTGATTATTTTGATTTAGTTTTGTGATACTTTTGTGGTATCCTTTTTATGTATGATTGTATTTACCATTCGTATTGGATTAAAAAAACTGTACATCATGGTTATATTCTACTATCGTTACATAATCTTTACAGTAGTTCAACAAAATTCAATATCCTGTAATTTAATATCTAAGAATATCCAGAGACGAAGGAGGAGGCAGATCCACAGTGGACCTCCCCCTCCCCATCTCTAAGTGCTGAAGCAGTTCAGACTTCTCCTGAGCCAGAAACTGAACCACAATCAGAGACCAAAACCCAGGAATCCAGTTCAGAGGCTGAGCCTGTTACCCAGCAGCCACAGAAAGCTGAGGAGGACGGTCAAAGGCTCAACACTGAGAGAGCTGCTGAAAAAGTACAAATTCTTTCCTTTCCTTTCTCCTTTTAGATTCCCAAAATGAGGAGTTAAAATTCCAATATTCAAACTTTGGATTTTCACCTTTTCCATTCAGGGCCCTAAAACTTACACATACATTCATTTCTGCTAGTGTCACAACCAAATAATGCTCATCACTCACCTGCAAATCCTTCATTTGTTATGTGTTGTCTGTAGGTGGAGGAAGCTGATGAGGAGGGCTGCGGTCGTACGTACACCTTTATATTTCCTAATGAAACTCTGTAGCAGATTCTGGTCATGACTGTAGTTCATTCATTCTTGACTGATCGTGTTGTGTCACTGTAGCCTGGTCACCCTGGATACAAGTGAAGGAGAATCTTTATTGCCATTTCTTACCTGCATTCCATAAACTTTTATACATTTTTATGTTAAGTTTAGGGGCCAATTCTGTAATCGAAAAGTCATATACATACAAAACAGGAAAGAATATGGGTCAAATGAAGACCAGGAAAGGCAGTGGGGGTACTCCTGTGTAGACGTTTTTTATCCGGTTTAAAGGATTTATGTTATGTCCCTGTCGTTCTGACTGATGTGATAGTGTCTATCCATCATCCTGCATGTATCTGTGTCTGTCTCCTCTGCAGCCCCCGTCACCTGTGATGGATTTAAGAGGTGTCTGATGCGCATTCCTAATGCCTCCGAGTGCTTCGGCAACCTGAACGCGTTCTTCAAAGAGAACGGCATCCGTCCAAAAATACCTCCTCTGCCTAAGTTACCCACTCAGCTCCCTAATGTTTCCAGATACGTACCCTCCTTACCCCCTGAACTCCGCCAAGAGCTCTCCCAGATCCGACTCACGCAGGTACCCCGAAACATCGCCCACACTCTGACAGAGCTCCTACCCAGCAGTTCAGAGGGTTCTCGACTGTCCAATCTCACTCAGAGACTGTCCGTCATCCCACAAAAGCTCTCTCAGTTTCCTCGCCAGACACAGCAGTACTTCCACAACGTCAGCAACCGCCTGAACAGCCTCATGCCTCAAAATGCCTAAGAAACAACAACCACAACCACAACAACAACAACAGCAAAAACAGAATCTTGACAAGAATCAGCAAGACCTAGAACTCAACCAGCTAGTCCAACAGTCCCCTCTTCATCATCCTCACCATCCTTTCCTCCGCTCCCGCTCCCCCTCTCCATTCTCCCTCAGCGGCAGCACCTTAGAGCTGCCCAATGTACCATCCTACCCCCGCCTGCCACCCATCGTCAGTCCCCCGTTTAAACAGCTCAACGCCCCAACACAGCAGCCATCAGGCCTCTCTAATCCAGCATTTTACATTGAAGATGAACGGGACAGTGCTGCAAGACCTGCAGGTGAACCTCAGAGGCACACACACACA
This sequence comes from Brotula barbata, assembly GCA_900303265.1. Classification (NCBI taxonomy): domain Eukaryota; kingdom Metazoa; phylum Chordata; class Actinopteri; order Ophidiiformes; family Ophidiidae; genus Brotula; species Brotula barbata. The sequence continues at coordinate 108,032 of OMNV01011394.1, read as the reverse complement.
CATCACACCTTCACTTAAACCCAGCAAACTCAATGTGTTTGTATCAACCCGTACAGAGAGCTCCAGCCTCAGCCTTCGTCCGGCTGTAAATGTGGAGGATGTCGACTCAGATCAGGAGAGAAGAGGAAGAGTGGGGGGAGCAGGCGGAGGAACAGGAGGGGAGGAACCGAGTAGTATTCCTAAAATCCTCACTGCCCAGGACCCCAAACTAAAAACCCTCACTGTCCCGACAGGAGGGCGCCAAAGGTGAGAATCCCTCATTAGGAAATCTTAAAAGTTATGTACAAAACTTTGACAAACCTTCTTGTACACATTCACATTTAATGTTTAATGTAATTAATTTGTGTACTGTACTCTTTGTCATTTTCTCCTCCCTCATGCTTTCCATCTACAGTAAAGTGGCTGATAAAGAGTAAGGACACTGCATGGATCCTTCGTGTTGTATTTGTTGCATGAGTCTCTTTTAGTTGTAAGTTGTTGAGTTTTGTTTGAACGTGAAGTGTTTTGATCTAAATGGAGACCTCCTCCATCTGAAGGAAACGCAGGCAAGGAAGTATCTAAATCCACCATAGGGGTGAATGGGAGTTGTCTGTCCGACTCTGCGATGGACTGGCGACCTCTCCCTGACATGGATAAGCACTAAATACACTGGATGGATGCGTGGACTGCACACACTTATTGCTTTGAGCACGGCCTCTGCTGCCCTCTACTGTCCTCGTTGCAGTACTGTCTGCCCAGAGCTGTGCAGAGACCATTTGTATGCCGAAAATTGAGGATAAATAAAAATTCCTCTCTTTTTATGAGAATTTCCTTTAGCATATAAAACATGAGAGAGGCAAATAAGTGACTGTGTGTGTTACCTTCTGTTGTATGTTGCGACTGTGTGTGGTGATTTTTGTGCTTTTGCTTTCTGCATGGTTGTTGTTGCTGAACCCTCTAGAATATAGTACATAATTTAAACATGTTTGGTATCTGCTTCTTATTATTCATGCTTCCCTGGCACACACACACACACCACCTCTCTCTCTCTGTCTCTCTCTCTTTCTCTCTTTCTCTCTCACATACACACACACTTCAAACCTGCTCTGACAATCCATGACAGTAGTGGAAGATATCGTAGGACAATCTGGACGAACACGTAAGCTACTGAAGCATCATTAAATATTAAATCACTCGTTGTCCATCTATCTTGTCATCCACACTGTGTGATGAGTAGGTCTCTGTCCATCAACCAGCGCATTGGTCCATCATCTTGTTAAATGATCATTTTCGGAGCTGTGTTTATGAGTGTCCACCATTCTGATGTGAAATCACGCAGTCATACTTTTGAATTGTTTGTCCCATCTCCATTATCTATCTGCTCAATTTGAGATTCAGTGTCTCCTCAACTTTGACAGTAAGAAGCCACATTCTCGGAGTGAAGATGATGATGATGAAGGGAGCGTCCCTGTCAGAGCGTGGCCCAGCCAGTCAAGCCTCCACTGCACAGATGACGTGTCAGTACACACACACACACACACATCCACATTAATGTCAGGTGACACTAGACTCAGATAACATCCACCCTCTGATGGAGGTTTTTAATGAGAACACTTATTTCACCATATTGTTTTATTTTTCTGATTTTCAAGTCTGAAAGAGCGTCCAGCATCTTCAGCCAGTCAGACCAGTACAGTGGTGAACGAGCGCCTCCAGGAGCTGGTCAAGATGTTTAAGGAAAGAACGGAGAAGGCCAAGGAGAAGCTCATAGACCCTGACAGTTCAGATGAAGACAGCATCGTTCCCTGTGAGTTCTCACTCTATCACTGTGTTTCTTAGGACTCCGATGTCCAAACCTTCACTGAACTGTGACCTCTTACCTCACATTAGCCCCTCCTCAGGCCTCAGCTCAACCTCCTGCTCCTGAAGCTCAAAGGACAGAAAATGAAGGTCCAGCAGCAGCAGGAGGCGGAGGAGGAGGAGGAGAAGAAGAGGCAGAGGAAGAGCAGACTAGCCACTCCCCCAAGGTGAAAACTCCTCGGTGGATACGAGCCTGTATGCACTACCGCTTCCCTGCCAGCATCGACCCTTTCACCAGTGAGAGCCTAGACCGCTCCGTCAGTCCAACTTGTCCTGTCCTGTCCTGTCTTGTCCTGTCCTGTACAGTCCTTTCCTGTCCTGTACAGTCCACCGGGGTTTCCTCAGACCACTCACACACATCAGGTTTATGGACGTAGATGGACACTCATTACTGTACTTATACCAAGTAGCTCTGTTTGTTATTGTACAGCAAGAAGCTTCATAGTCAATGTGCCGGTCGAAAATACTGAACATTTATTTACCTCATAGTGTTGAGAAATTATTAAAAAAAGTCCTGAATATTGAGGAACGTTTGACTTTATTGCCTTTATGTGCAGTCAGTGGTTAGAGGAAACTCTTCTCTATTCTGTCTCTGTTGTGTTTGACTGCAGACTCCTAATCAGCAATTACTTATCTTTTCCCTACTTTCCTGACTTTTCCATTAGGATCTTATCAGTTGGTCCATTTCCTGTTGACCCGATTCAACTTTTGCAACCTTAACTTTTGCCCCAGCTCTGTCCCTCCTTCCTACACTCCTGCTCTGAATCTTCTGTGTATGTTGTGGTCATGACGAGCATGAGTGGGACATTCCGTGTCCTTATCCTGCATTGTTGAGCTTCTGTTGTCTGCATCAATCTGTTTTCACTATCTGGGCAGTAAAATAACATATTTCTCCCTCTCTCTCTCTCTCTCACGTCCTTTATCCTCTGACCTCTGTCTCAGACCTGATGTACGTGTTGTGGATGTTTCTGGTCTCGCTGGCTTGGAACTGGAACGTTTGGTTCATCCCAGTACGTTGGGCGTTCCCCTACCAGACACCAGATAACATTTACTACTGGCTGCTGACAGACTACTTGTGTGACCTCATCTACATCCTGGACATCACCATCTTTCAGCCACGCCTGCAGTTTGTTCGTGGAGGGGACATAGTGGTGAGTGGGACAGTGGACCCGTGGAAAATCTGGGAATTTTGGGGAAAAATAAAGAATACTCTGTACCAATAAATTACACAAATAGGCTCTACACACACACACACACACACACACACATACTATTTCTGTATACTCATCTTCTGAAAATATAAACTTGAGGAAAAGCATGCTTTGTTTATATCTGCATTGTTTTGTTTTCATTACAGTATGACAAAACAGAGATGAGGAAAAATTACATGAAAACCAAACGCTTCAAGGTAGGACTGATTTTAGGCTATGTTTAGTGTAAGTTGATTGAATATACAGTATATTCTGAGTATATGATCTAGTATATCATCGACCTGCCTGTTCTTTGGGTGAAGTTGTACCTGTGTGTGTGTTTCAGTATGATCTGGTCAGTCTCGTTCCTCTGGAGCTGTTCTACTTTAAAACTGGCATCAACCCTCTCCTCCGCTTCCCCAGGCTCTTAAAAGTGAGGCTCTATGTATACATTGAAACCATTTTCTTTTTAAATACATTAAGTCTTATTACAACATGAACGTGCTGATTCTATGTCCTCTTCTTCGGCAACGTTGATTCTGTTGTCACGTTTGAACCTTCAGAACCCTAACACATCTCTCGGTTTAATCCCCTCCCAGTTCAACTCTTTCATTGAGTTCAACGAGCGGCTGGAGGCCATCCTCACCAAGGCCTACATCTACAGGTACGACCTGGATCCTGAAAGATTCTTCTTGTAGTGGATACTGTGCCTCCTTTCATCACATACTGAGAGGAATCTGTCTCTCTCTGTCAGGGTGATTCGTACCACCACGTACCTTCTTTACTGTCTCCACTGTAATGCCTGCCTCTACTACTGGGGCTCAGCCTACCAAGGACTGGGATCCACCAAGTGGGTCTACAATGGTGTCGGCAACAGGTCAGTGAAACCCTTTTCATATCAGACAGCCCTTCAGTTGTTCCCTCTGTATTTATTTAAGATTGTAAGGGTTCCTTTAAAGTTTTTCTGTCTTTCCTTCTCTCCTCTCAGTTACATTCGCTGTTACTACTTTGCGGTGAAGACCCTGATCACCATAGGGGGTCTGCCAGACCCAACCAACCTGTTTGAGATCGTCTTCCAACTCATCAACTACTTTGTTGGAGTCTTTGCCTTCTCCATCATGATTGGGCAGGTATGTACACTATGTGTGTCATTTACCACTAAATGAACACACGTTCAGGTGTTACGTTTGTTCCTCAGATGCGTGACGTGGTCGGTGCAGCCACAGCCGGTCAGACGTATTACCGGGCCTGCGTGGACAACACCATTAAATACATGGCCTCCTACCGCATCCCTAAAGACGTCCAGAACCGAGTCAAGACCTGGTACAACTACACCTGGCAGTCACAAGGCATGCTGGGTAAGCAGACCCGGAGTGCTTGCATGTTTGTATGTTTCATAAACGTCACGTTGTACTTCATGTACTGTCTCTGTTATTCAGATGAACAGGAGCTGCTGACTCAGCTACCAGATAAAATGCGTCTGGACATTGCAATAGATGTCAATTACACCATCGTGAGCAAAGTGCCACTTTTTCAGGTATGGAGGATAGAATTGTACATACTGGAGAGAATTAATGCCTAAAACCTTCAGCATTGTTTCATGTTGTCTGTTAATGTTTCTTCAGGGCTGTGACAGACAGATGATCTTTGACATGCTGAAAAGCCTCCGCTCCGTCGTCTACCTGCCGGGGGATTATGTCTGCAAAAAGGTACAAATGCATGTTTTGTGTGTGTGTGTGTGTGTGTGTGTTGTTTGTAGGAGTGCTACAGTTTAGTGTTCTTGCCCATGATCCATCTCTGATTTTCTTCAGGGGGAGGTAGGTCGAGAGATGTACATCATAAAAGCCGGAGAGGTGCAGGTGGTGGGAGGACCTGATGGGAAAACGGTGTTTGTCACTCTGAGAGCAGGATCGGTCTTTGGAGAGATAAGGTGCAGAGGTTTTTTCACCTCCCTCCACATCCATGAAATGCTTTATATATATATATTTGTGCATTCCATTAGCAGTAATTCTGAATGTGTTAAATTGGTGGAGTCTCCCTTTAAAACTAATAGAACTTTCTTAATCCTTCCTGTAACTCCCATACAGTCATGCCTGACAAAGTCTTGTGGACAGAGAAAGTTAAACATATTTTTGATTGAAAACACTAAACAGCCCACATTCTTAACTGAGCTCTGTATATAATCGAAGATTTCATCTTAAACTCAGCTGTCAATGTCTCCCTGTTTGGCAGTTTGCTTGCAGTAGGTGGGGGTAACAGGCGCACGGCCAATGTGATTGCTCATGGCTTTGCAAATCTCTTTATCCTGGACAAGAAAGACCTGAATGAGATCCTGGTCCACTACCCCGAGTCCAAGAAGTTGCTCCGCAAAAAGGCCAGGTGGGAAGAGAAAGTGTTTCATTGATATTACTGTCTAGTGAGACAGTTCAAAAAGTCATCGGTTAAAAGAAACATTCTAATTGAGGCACTACGGAGAACTGATAAACTTTGGTAGGGGAATGTGGAGAGTGCCTTCTCATAGTGTTTATGAATCTCATAAGTGATTGTCTCAAACAATAGGAAGATGCTTGCCAAAGGGAAAAAACCTGAACCCAAAGAAGAGGCAAAGGACCGCCCTCAGGACCAGGCTGCTCCTGTCAGGGCTGAGACCCCCAAACTGCTAAGAGCAGCTCTAGAGATGACAGAGAAATGTACCGGACTTAAAGGAGCTTTGGCAAAAGTCAAAGAGAAGACAAACAAATCCAATATCTCACTACAGGTAAATATAAGTGAAACAGCCAAACAAATAAACATGGATGTGTAACAATGACAGCACCAGGGAACACACTGACATATTCACACTTCCTACAGGATGTTCTTTCCTTTCAAACCCTTTGTCTCTCCTCTCCTAGCCATCCGTGTCCTCCTCTCTGCCACCTCCCTCTCCTGCTTCCAGTTCTGGTCCCGACAGAGATGTTGACACGCCATCAAACATCTCTGCCAGTTCTGCAACGCTTCGCTCCTCTTCCCGTTGCCGCAAAAACATTCTGACACCTCCTCCTGCATCACAATGCAACGGAGACACGGAGGAACCCCCTGTCGAGGAGCAAAGACAGGAGGAAGGGGAAGAAGATGGAAAGAAAAAAGAAAAGAAAGTCTGAGGGTTTTATAGACGACAGGGTGAGGAGAGTTGGAGGAGGAGCGGTGAAGATGGAAAGGCAAGAGGACGGAGGGGACAGATGAGCTTTTCTGCAACTGGAATCTAAAGAAAAGAGTGAGATATAAGGATAAATTCTGGGACTTTGGGAGGAAGCACAAAGGAGGTGTGGTAATTGATGCGGTGACAATGTCTTATTGTCATACTGGGTGGTTTTCTCTTCTCACCGATGTTGTAATGTACTCATAGACTCATCCTCTTCTTCACTTGATTCTCAAAAACAAGATATGTGCTGTATTTGCCGTGTCTGTTTGCAAGGTCTCTTTTCCTTTCAACTTGCCCAAATTTCTCATCCTGTCTAGTGCAGTATTTTTACACTTGCTTTAAGATGGCAAATGGAAGCCAGATTCAATTAAAACTGCAATATTAACTATAGACCTTAGAGGGCAGCAAAGAACCTGTTGCCTTGTTGCCTGGTCAGAATTGTATAATTTTCATTTTACAGCACCCCTGGATCAATTCAATTTACTCTGTGATGATTGTGACTTTTGAATGGATTTGCTCAAACTTACAAAATGAAAACACGTTTTTGCTGTTGTTGTATATTAAATGTTTACAGATTATTTTCTTGTTTTGTTTGCATGTTCTCCCCTTGTCTTTGTGGGTTTCCTCTGGGCGCTCCGGTCCCCCGCACCCTCAAAAACATGTAGGCTAGGCTAATCACTCCTGCTGTTGCCCCTGACCAAGACAAGGTGGAAGGTCTGGAGTTGGTCCCTGGGCACTGTTGTGTGTGTGTGTGTGTGTGTGTGTGTGTGTGTGTGTGTGCCCCATGGATGTGTTGGCTGCCCACTGCTCCTCATTGAGGATGGGTAAGAATGCAGAGAATTAATTTCTGCACGAGGATCAATAAAGTACCTTTCTTTCTTTCTTTCTTTCTTTCTTTCTTTCTTCCTTTCTTTCTTTCTTTCTTTAATGTTTGTCTCTCATGTTGTATTGATATGTAGTGATATGGACTGCTGTAGTTTTTCCTGCTGTACTCTATTTAAGGTAATACATTACAAAACATGAGGAAGACATGTTTGTGGATCATTCCTACTGACGTGACAAGGTATGTCATCAGGTTAGGTTATTCCTGATTATTCAGCATAGATTTTTAGTCTATCTGTAACCATCTTGTTTCCTCTTATTACCCTGATACTGGTTTTTGTATACTAATTTAGATGTCATGTCTGCTGTGTTGTATATGATTATAACTCAAGTTTAAAATGCAGAAGTGATTACATTTTAAACCTTTACTAGACACTTTATGCTCTGAAAATTCATGTTCACGTTTGTTTCTCTATGTAAATTGTACAGTAATGTAAATATACTTGTTTGGTTTTAATTATGTTTATATCAAACGTTTCTCCAGGACTCTAAAATGCTTTCTCTGCTTGCATGTACACACATTCAGAACATGCAAAATATTGTGTGTATTTTGATTGAGTGAATATCCATCAATGATGTTTATTTGTGTAAAAAATATTTATTGATTCAGCCTCAGAAGATGGGCTTTTTAACCAGCTATTCATACTGCCAAACTCAGGTGTGAGTGTGTGTGTACATAATATTCTATATATTTAGTGTACATAAAATAGTGCAGAAGCTTTGATTGCTTTAATTGAATTTTATGGTCACTGATGTATCTCTGTCTTTTGTGGCTTCCTTTAAATAAAATACCTGTTTTAATACAAGTTTTAAAAAAACTACAGTTATGACAGCTGTACTGTTGTGATATATAAATATGTAATGTACTCTTTGTCTTTATAAAAAAAAACAAAAAAAAAAAAAAAACGACTATGACAACATATCCCAGAATGCCGTGCGCGAGACGTCGCTGAGTTTGTTGTCGCTCAGCTGATCCCGATAATTCAAATGAGCTCACAGTCGACGTGTGTGTCAAGTTCCGTTTTTAAGCCATGGGCCACAGAAGTAGGCGACGCTTTCCCAACAGCAGCGATGAATGGAAATGAACATGGTCAGCTTAAGACCAATTAAAACGTGGATAGAATGAGTCGAGCTAACCGCTTCTTGCTAGCTCATAGCATAGCCTAGCTTAGCTTAGCTTATATGAAATGCAGACCAAAGGACAACGCCGGAGTTCATATTAATAACTGAGGACGACCATGATGAGTGACAGCGGCGGGGACGACGGTGTAACAGAAACACCTGTGCTGCCACTGGAGGTGAGTTTCATCCGTAAAAGCATCAGACTTATTTCTGCTTTGACATTGATTTAATCACAGCCTGCTTGTAATGCAGAAGTGCTCACCAGCAAATATTTGAACTTGTATAGCCGTATGTAACTGACTAATTGATTAGAGAAGGTTGGGGTTTCATTTTCTTACAGATGAATTGTAATGATTGTGACACCTGTCATCACATCAGTGCGAATGTGGTTGTGATATATGACTATACAGATTTTACTCTTACTCTACCTACGCGTTATTTCAGTTGATTTCTGACTAACGTAGCAAGACATCATCATGCATTGTCGAGCAAGAAGACAATGTCCTCTTATTTTGGATTTCTAAATATTGTCTAATACAATCTTAATATCCATCCCTTTTTGCAGATCATTGTTTACATCCTGAGCTTTCTGGACTCATCAGACAGGAAGGAAGCGTCACTTGTCTGTCGTAGTTGGTATGATGCCAGCCAGGACCTTCACTTCCAGGTAGTCTGCACTGCACCCGACGCATTTTGGGTTGTGAGCGTTTTGTAAGGTTTTTACCTGATTTAAAGATGAGAGGATGTGTGTGTGTGCGTGTTGAGGACATACAACATGATCAGCTTGCCTCTCTGTCTTTTTCTCTCTGAGTAGAAGAATGTCACATTCCGATTCCCAGCATCAGCCTCGGCCCTGGAGCTGGTCAAGCGTCTGGAGAGAAAGTCACGGTGCAGTCTAATCATCAGCCAGCTCGATGGGTCCAGCATGTCCAGGACCATGCTTTGGGAGGTGCTGTATGCTTTTACACACAAGATAGGCACGTGCCCAGACACACGAGACACATGTTTGGATTATCATGCTATTTCAATTTTTAGTTAGCATAACTAAAGCTAAATCAGTTTTAGTCTTAATCCTGATATTATGCAGGCTTTCATTTATTGTCACGGTGACCGTGTGTATCTCTGCAGTTCAAAGTTCGGGAGCGGTTGCAAAATTGGTTTCTATGTCCACTTTCTGAATCTTATCATAACAACGTATTCAGGTGAACACACTACATTTTAGTTGCACCTTGTCAATATTGGCATAAGATTGAGAGGAAATGAGCAGAGGCTGTCACCATCTCATGCACACACACACACACACACTTTCTTTGCTTATCAAATCTCTTTTTTTTTTCTTTTTTTTTTTAATGGCCGTTAATGGCAGGCCAACTTCTCTGACCACTATCTGCTCCTTTTCCACTTATGCTTTTCCATTATGTTCTCTCTCCTCAGGTTGGTCTGTGTCTGGGCCCTGTGCTCGAGAGTTTGGCTCTGCCTGGTAGCAGTATATCGGAGGCCTCCCTCCTGGCGCTTCTTCCTCGCCTCACATCTCTCCGCAGGCTAGACCTCAGTGGATTGGACAGCCTCTTCATGTCTGGAGCTTTCCTTTCCAGGCAGGAGCACAGACAGCAGGTGTTACATCACATTATTTCAACACAAATATACAGTAGGAGCAGTTGTTTGTATTTGCTGCCGCTATTTGAATAATAATAACTGATCTGACTTTCAGTCTGGGTCAAAAACGTGACCGTTGTTCACCTTTAGACCCAGACGGAATCTTTTGTGTAGTTGGTCTTGACAAGAATTAGTATCATTATTTTTATCTTTTAAATTAGTTTTTCTATCTTTATGCTATCTTGTTCCAGGTGCGGTCAGCTCTGTCTGGTTTGGAGGAGTTGGACCTGTCCCACATTCGGTACCTGTCTGACGTCACCTTTAACCGTCTTACTAGCTGTACCCCACGTCTGCGCCGCCTCTCGCTGGCTGGCTGCAATATTGCTTTTGAGTTTGACCCATACCAAGGGTGCCCGGTGGGAGCAGTGCAGGACTCCTCAGCATTACTCTCATTGAGGAACTTGAGGAAATTGTTATTAGAGCAAAAATCCACACTCATAGCTCTGGACCTCAGCAGGACCTCCATCACTCCTGAGTCATTACGCACTGTTGCACAGGTAGGGGAGCTCAGCTTCAGAATTTTGATTCCATAAACTGTAGGTTTTGAGTTTTTACATATTCTTTATTATCTGTCCCAGGTTCAGGGTTTAGCCTTAGAAGAATTGTGTTTGCATGGCTGTAAGGAGCTGACAGACTACTCAGTGGAGATTCTAGTGAAGCACCAGCCAAGCCTCCAGAGGCTGGACATCAGCGCCTGCACGGAGCTCACCAGCAGGGCTGTAGTGGCCATAGCAAGAAGCTTGAAGAGACTGACAAACCTCTCCTTATCCTGTAACTGGAGGATCACTGAAAAAGGTAACATCTGTTACAGTACCCACCCATTAATATAAAACCATGCATGTGATCAAATTAAATTGGTTGGACTTGTGTAAGACAATATTTATATATATACTATTTATAAATAGCACTCCTAGTCCTGTCATTTCCTCCCATCTGCTAGAAAAAAATGTCAATACTTTAGCAGTTTGGTTTTGTTTTGTCTTTAGGCCTTGCTGACCTGCTGTCTGTGTCCTCCCTGAGGAGTTTAGACTTGTCTCAGTGTTTGCACATTAACGAAACAGAGATCATCAAAGGCTTGACGGAACATGATGCTGCCAGAGCACAACTGGAGACACTTAGTCTCAAGCACTGCACCTATATAAGGGTTAGTGTGTGTGTCTGTGTTTGTGTAACTGCATCTGTGTATTATGGAGAAGCATGTGGAATCATTCCTTCTCCTTTCTTTGCAGGATCTTGCAGTTGTCTCGATCGCCCAGCATCTTGGGGCCACTCTGCGTGAGTTGGACCTAACTACATGTGTCTACTTGACAGACGTGTCTGTGCGAGCCATTGCCACCTATATTCAGGGACTGGTTGTTCTGCAACTTGGCTGCTGTAAGGGAGTCACAGACTGGGGTCTGTTGGGGATGGTGCAGTCCACAAAGTGTGAGCACAAACAGCAACAGGTGAGTGCTGCACACAGCTGGGGAGGAAAGTAAAATTATCTAGCTCATCCTCTCATGCAAAGCTTTCAAATTTATCAGAGAAGCTATTATAATCTAGTAATCTCTACAGAAAGACCACGGTCCAAGGTTCACTCGGACATTTGGCAACATGGGCTTCTTCCAGCCTCCGCGCTTGCTGTTTGAGGAGCAACCCAACCTTGTGACAGCAGATGACCTGGAGCTGTTCAAACAGCAGGAGGGAGCTTCGCTGAGATCGCTCAACAGGCTGCGGGAGCTCGATCTCTCTGCTTGCTACAAACTCACTGACAGCAGCATCACACAGGTGGGAGGCTTAGGAGAGAGAGACTGTCCCTTAACTGCCGTTTGTCAAGTACAGCAGGAATGTAAAATGTTAGCAAAAATCCTAATCATCAGAAATCATGGCTTCCCCTCTTTCCAGGTGGTTCGTTACCCAAACCTGCACCGTCTGTCTCTCTCTATGTTGCCGGAGATCAGCGATGCCAGCTTGGCATCAGTAGCCTGGCACTGCCGTAGCCTCACCAGCCTGGCGCTTAGCCACTGCCCTCGCATCAGTGACCATGGAATGGAACAGGCTGTACCATACCTCCACAGACTACAGCATCTGTACCTTTCCTCCTGTGATAAAATCACTGACAGGTGAGCATCTCCAGCTCTTTTAAGCTAGCAATTGTTTTTGAAAATTTTTCTAGTTACATTAGAAAATCTTATTTAAATGCAAACCTAGTCTAGAGATGGATTCTTTAACTATTGGCATTTAACTTCCTAGGTCCCTGTCTCTGCTGATGCAGCACTGTAAGCGGCTGAGAACACTGGATATCTCAATGTGCAAAAATATCTCCAGAACTACTGTGGACCTGCTTCACTCGCAGCTTCCCTTCTTGGAGAATGTCTACTGCCAGTTTGTAGGTGGGGCTGACCTTAAACTGATAAAGTCAATGTCTTGATGCATTATTCAACTTTTGTTCAAACAAAACCTACTGACCAAAGTCTTGTAAAGTTGTGTATGTACACTGTACTGTACTGGCTACTGACAAAACCGACACCATGTATGAGCAACAGAATCATTTAGTTCAACACAAGCTTTAGGTTTCAGTATCCTATCTTAACAATAGTTTTTATTTCAATTTTTAATATATATTTTCTAACACCATCAGGTTGGTGTCCCTAAGTGAAGGTGGGCCATAAAATACAATCAGATCAGATTCAGTCTTAGGGCAGATTTTCTCATGTGGATTTACAGTTGTGGGGTTTTTATTGTTTGGCACATTGGTCTTTTCCATAACTCTTATTTTTAAGGGTTTATTAATTTATTCCTCCATTATTGTTGAATGTGATCAACCTTATACAGATCAGTCAGTAAGAAAAGAAGTAAATGTCATTAACAAAAGAGAGTACTATGTAATGTAATATTGTACAGTGTATGTGTACTTTTGGGACATGGTACGGTGTTGTGAAGAATCAGTTGTAAATAGTATTGTAATAATAAACCAAACTTTGGGAACTATACAGCTGCTATGATTGATACACACAACTGACCCCTTGAGGTTGAGAATACCAAAGTCTTCACTAGAAATGAGCAGCCACACAGATGGAATATTCCATGTATTACAAGTAATTCCATTTATATTTAGAAATACAAAAGTGATTACAAAATAATCTTAAAGTACCATTGTGTGTACAGAATGAGTGAAAAACTGCATTCTACATGTCTGTTATTACTGTAGCTCTGAAGAAATGTTTCCAGACCCAGGACCGCTTGAGTGAGGGGGAATGATGACTGAAAGGATGAGGGCTTAGCATGAAGAGAACATTTGTATAAAGTCTGTTTCTGATCACACATCATACGTGGAAATCTGCCTCTTAATGTGGTCAATTTTGTAGCAATTCATCTCTAAAAACATGAAGGAGTCTCTTTCCAAGACTGAGCCAAGTCCACGTTTCACATGGATGTTGACAATCAGGCCACAAAGAGAACTCTATCGCCATAGGAAGTGCATAAAGGCACAGGTCGAATTTCTCCACACACACACATACACCTACCTCTCAAACATCCATACAAATAATATATACACACACTTATCACATCCTAGAAACACTCCACCATATGCACACAAGCACACAAACAAGCTACTGCTCAGTTTGGCTGAAGTCATAGCAGAAGTTGTAGTTGCTGGGAGGTTTGGGGACAGGTGGTGCATGGTCTGGAATAGGAACATTTTCCAGGTCCAAAAGGCGGAGCTTAATCTCCATGGAGAGGAGGATCTCCAGCTCGCTGCGCATTGATTCACTGCTCATTTCACGTCCCAGGAGCACACATAGTCCGTCAGTCCACAGGCAGAACTGATTGAGAGAGGGGTCGTACACACTCAATACATGCAAGGAACCAAAGATATTACAAACTTTGTTAGTCTGTTTTAGGCACTTACATCAGTTCGAGAGGGGGCAATGAAGTTCAGACTGTACTCCTCTACATCATATGTGATGCTGAATGCAAGGTCCAGTACCTCCTGCCATGAGAGACACACCAGGAATCATTTACACACACATAAATCAGAGATGACACAACTATTAGCTTAAAAGATACCAAGGGCTGCTGACCTTGGTCTGTTTGCCTTTGTTCTCCTTCATGTGAGGACAGTCTTTCCCCATCAGCAATCCTTTAATATCTGCTACTGGAACTGGTGGGAGATGAGAAATCAATGACATGAGATGTAATAAATAATTCTTCCTAGAGTTGGTATTCAGTAATTGAATTTTCACTCCATGCATGCACAGATCTACACATTGTACCACGAATGTCACATATGTGAACTGGTTAAAGTTCTGTGGACCACACTTTAAAAAGGTGCTCGACACCATCTTTGGTTTCATTTTCATCTTGTCACTTTACTGTGCAGGCAAACTATTTAGTGACTTTGTTAGATGTGACTCGCTTTATCACCACCTATGGCAATACTCTCTTTTACACCCTCTCTCTCACTCACTGTCACCACTCTCTCTCTGTCTGGCTCTCACCCTTGGTTCTCTTCCCCCACCCCACTTCTCTCTAATACCCTCCCATCTCTAATACACACAGACACAGATCAGTTTTGACACGGCTACTCACTCTTCTCTTGCAGTGTTTCGATCGGTGGATTGTCTGTGTCTTCTTCCACATCGCCATAGTGAAGCATTTTATGATTCGGTGACAAGCGGCAGTACCAGAGTTTATCTGACAAGAAAACCATGGTTAGATACAATGCTGCTCTTCCTTAGTGTGTGTGAGAGTGTGTGAGCGTACATGTGTGATTGTGTGTGTCTCACCTTGTCTCCGTCGGCTACTGATCTTTCTAAACAGAGTTCCTTGACACAACCTGTTGAGTCTCTGCTGGCGGATCAGCTCGAGCAGCTCTGGCTTGAGGCGCTCCTTGAGCTCACTAGAAAGACACACAGAATCAAAGCCATTTAAGGTCAGACACTTATTAATCCCAAAGGAAATTCAAGCATCATCATTACATATGATTGTGTGTACTTCTATACATACTATATATCGTTATCATATACAGTATAACAGCATTATCATACAACTTTAACTAAACCTGTCATCAAACTGCTTTAGTATTGTTTGTGCTTAAATATTCGTTGTTCTATGAGGAAAGTTTGGTTTACACAACAAATACCAAATAAATGAATAAGGCAAAACAAATCATTACCACAGGACCAATGTTGCATTTATCTACAGCTCAACACTTCACTAATTGTCCTAAAAATATAACATAAGAAGGAGTCAGGTGTGCTGAGCATAATTTGACAAAGGCCTGCTAGTGTGTGTTTGTTTAGTGATAAACAGTACACAATAAACAGTGTGATAACTGCCTTGCCTTGCCGGTTTAAACTACCTGCACACACCAGAAGACCAACAGATCAGCTGATGCTGTCGACAATTTGTTCATTCTTTCATTCATACAGAAATGATGGAACACCATACATGGATTCTATGAAGGCAGTAGAAACAAAATATCCAATGATGGTTTGTGTGACCAAGACACTGAAACCTGTTTACTAAGACAAGTTCAAAAACTATAACACCTGCACTAGTTAGGTCACGTTGCTACTCACAGCACGGGTGGAGCGAGCGTCTCTTCCTGATGCAGCCGCTCTGTTTGCCGCAGTTTGAGGATCTCGCTGTAGTTGAGAGCGTTGACCTTGTTCTTGAAGAGCTCCAAGGATGTGGGCTTACTGGATAACGTCCTGGTGATCTGCTCCCTCACCACCTGCATCACCTGGGGAAGCAAGAGACGGTTTATACAGAGCTGCAGGTAAACTGGCTCAGTGCTTACTGCCTCCTTTGTGGGACAGCAGGCAGGCAGCGTGGGAATTTAGGCACTGGAGGCCTTTAGTGTTGTTTTACAGCAGTTTAAATTTAATCTTCTTAATCCAAATCCTTATCTCCACATTTGCACAAGGGTTTCTCGTTTTTGTAGGTTCTAGTTTTCAATCTTTTATTGCTAAGCAACAAAGACAAGACTAAATCCACCGTTTCAGTTAGAGGGAATCTACAATATGATCAACAAAACTTCAAATCTGTACTTGTGTGTCTCATGATTTAGTTACTTTGATACTGAATCAGCTTCTTATGCACACCATGTGTGTCTTCTGCATGACTTGTTGAAGTGAATCTTACACAGAAGGACAGATGATGCCCTTGGTTATCCTGAAACCAGAGCACAGGGCAGTTGGTGTGCTTGCATGTATGTAAAATCTATATGTGGGTTTAGTTGTAAACTGTGGAAAATCTATATGTCAATCTATGAAGCTAGGCCAGATTGCACTTTTCACCCTACTGCTGACCTACATCAATCCTGTTCACACCCATATTGACCAAATGTGAATAATCAGTAACTGACGTGTAACTCAAAACTTTGTTTGTGATACTACTGAGTAGAGATTTACATCTACAACAAAACAAAAATCTCCTCCCAACACTAATCAGATTAAGAAATTTAATTTCCTTGCTAGATTTCCCTAAAGGTTTTACCGATGGCCACACTGGTAGCTGTGAAAGTGTAGACGAAGAAATCCAGACTGTCATTCTATATTGTGTGAACATGCAAGGACACAAAACAAGTAACTAGGGTGTCACACTGTCACCAAGCTGAAGCCCCAGAGCCAAAATAACCTCGCTGTCCACCCCCTTCACATGACACTGGCCACAGCCACTAAGCATATGTTGGCCGTGTGTTAAGTCATGGTAAATGTCATTAATCATTCCGATTCAGAAGTGCAGCCTTTAACGACATCAATTAAGCAGGTACAAATACAAAATACGTCCCGAGTAGGAATACACGCTAATCTTACCTCCATCTTTCTTCATTCAAGGCTGCCTACTTTCACAAATATTTAAATATTCCAAATATGAATCCCACTGGTCAGCCGGAATCAGAGGAATGAAATGAGAGAGGGATGGCGAGTGAAATGAGTGAGCGGAGACAGGAGAGGTGAAGGACTGTAAGTGTTTAGTAAACAGACACCCTGATACACACACACCCCCATACACATACACACTGTCCACTGTCCGGCCCCTCTGGTCATTTAGTGGAGGGAGCCAATAGAAATGATGACTGGCAGCTGGGTCTGTTGCCTAAAACCCTGCAGCATATGTTAGTGTGATTTATTGTGTTTGTGTGTGTGTGTGTGTGTGTGTATTCATGGGAGATGACCGTTATCATAGGGGGTGGACTCCTGTATGGAAAAATACATTCATGTGCACCCCCGGCTTGCAGCTAAGAAATATAAAAGTGTGTGTGTGTGTGTGGCTAGCAGCCTCACTCAATAATAGCAACGCAAAAACCAAATGTGTATTTGTAAGTGTACCACTTGAATGAATCTAAAAAAAGATTAACAAAAAGAGAAGTAGTCCATCTGGACGGTGTGATGCCAGTGTTTTGATAACCTGGTGCACACAGTGTGAACATAGCCCTGCTGTCCTTCCTCCTTGCTCTGCTGTGTGTATAAGTAGTTGTATCTCTTTCCAGTGCTGTCTCTGCTAATAAACTGTTCCTGAGTTCTATTCATATTGGCTCTAAAGGTCATCTCTGTTGTTGTGTAATTACTGCTGATGACCTGAACGCTTTGTTTTCCTTGTTTCCATCTCCCTCTGTTTTTGCGCCCACCATGCTTCTCTTTATGCACCTAGTGCCTCTTTGTCCTTGCCCAAAAGCACCCTGGGTAGGAGGCCATTGGTGAAAACAAAGCCCAGTCTGCTGGCCTGGCATTGAGGACACTGGCCTGTGCCTGAAAGGTCATAGGGTCACTGAGGTTTACGGCTATTGGCAGAGTGCTTTGTTGACGATGGTCGTGCGATGCGGAAAGTTAGCTCGGGACAAAAGAACGACAGCTCTCGTTTTCTGAAAGGTTGGTGACTCAATATTTCTCCCAGACAAGACACTGACTCAAACTAGCATCTCAATACAAAATGCTATATTACGGTTCTCATAACTCAACTCTGCTCTCTGCTGCAGGAGACTAATGGTTGCCATAAGAAAGGGGCCACAAAAAGTCAAAATGGTGTCTGTACACAACAGAAACCCACAATCAAAATCAGTTTAAAAGGCTGTAAATTAATCTATAAAAGGGCATTTCGACTGTTCCACAGGAAATTTTGTATCTTTGTTTTGAACAGGAACAAATCTCACAAGAATATCATCATAAAGAACAGAAATAACTTCCCTTCCCGCTAAAATCAACCTGTGTGGTACTGCAGTTTCATTCAGGCCTGGTGTCCTGGACTAAGCAGTGAAAAAAATATATTGCACCTTGTCAAAGTCCTCCTGTGTGGCTCTCATCTCTTTCCAGGTCTTGTTGAGCAGCTGAATGCAGACACAGAAAAGCTCCTCCAATAGCCGATCCTGGCTGAAGAAGATGGGGTGGTAGTCTGACCCAGTTTCAGATGCTGCCAAAAAGAAAGGGATGAGGCAGACGGAGGGGGGAGGAAACAAAAAACAACACATCATCAGTTTCAAAAGATTATTAATAGCGGTAACAATAGAAACTGCGGCATTGGAAATGTAGAGTTACTTACGAGGCTCTCCGATACGTAGAATTTCACACAGGATGAGCGTGAGTTGGATGCTGCTCCTGGCAAACGGACACTCGTGTTTGTCCTCCCTACTGCTGTTCTCCAGGACAAACTGATGCAGGGAGCAAATAGCAAATGGATGTTTAGTTAGAGATTTAAGTCTCTTACAGGACTGAGGCAGACAAATTGCATTTAAAATGAGATCAGGTGTCTTTTATTTTATGAATTTATTTTGATCTTTACTCGTTAGAAAACATAAATGAGTCCTGTATACTGTGCCAAGGAGATATCACTTCCTATACAATGAATTGAACCTGCTCACCCGACTATAGGCATCAGGATAGCGTATGGCAAAATAAAACATGGTGTCCAAAGCTAAAAGGCCAGGGGGGGTTCGTACCAAGTCCTGACCAGGGTTACTATTATTCTGCAAGGAAATGAAAGAAGCAAGAAATGAGAAGTGATCTTAGCAATAATTACTGATAATCGCAATAAAAATAACAGAATTTCTGGAGTAAATTCCAGCAGCAAAAACTCACAGAGAATCCCAACTTCTTAAACTCCTTTGCACAGAGTGAACGTCGTCTCTCGTGGCTCAGACTGTTCTCACTTTCTGACTCAAATGCTGCCTGACGCAAACCCTGAAGGATCTCCCTCTGTTCCTGGAGTGACAGGAAGAAGCAGATGATGAAGCAAAAGATGGACTTTCAGTTCGGGAATTAATTTATGTAAAAAATAAAACAAACATTTATTTAAACATTATTATTTGTCCATTTGCTTTTTCTAGTAATTTGCATGTGGCTAAACTGGCAGCTTCTCCAAGTTTCAAATGTGTGTTATTGATTTTATGGGATCATTGTCTGTATTTTTCCTGCACCATCAGTGGTGTGACCAGTTCAGAATGCTTTTTATGCATTTCATCCAAATTGTGCAAAATAGTGTCATTGTCATGTATTCATCAATATAAACTCCCGTAACCTCCATAATATTATAAACACAATATGAAACTTAGGTTAGTGTCATAGGTCACCGGGCTGTAGCAGTCCAGAGGGGTCCTCATGCGAGGTTCCAGGTGATTCAAGGTGACTGACTGCAGAACGTAGAGGTAGTGGGCCATCTCATCTCCAACTGAACCAGAACTATGGATTATATTCTGTGAAAAATGAACATGATCAATTGATGATGATAATTCAAAAATCCATTGCAGTAAACCTTAGATTTTTAGGCTGTAAATTTTTAATATCCTGGCAAGTTCTTTTTATTCCACATGTGTTATCCAGAGTCACCCAGAATGAACCCTAATATGTTTGGACACTTTTGTTTGGGCAGCGATGGGAAAGCATAACTTGGAATGTAATAATAAATAAGTTGAAAATTTACTTTATAAATGTACTGACGGAGATTCTTCTTTGTCAGAAATGCAAACAGCTCCTGAAAAAGATAGAACACATGGTACACAGAATGTAAAGTAAAACTTGACTGGGCTGCAGTTACATAATTCTAACACTGGGAGGCGGCATAACAAGTTAGTAACAGGTTAGTGGGTGGGACAAAAATTACTCTGCATGGGACTTCGACCTCTGAAGAAATCGACACTTGCTGGTACATGCATCTCCAACCCAACCTCTTTTTGTTAAGGACTGATTTTTCCTCGGATTGGGCTGATAAATAGGGTGGATTTGAGGAATGAAGCGTGTGTGTGTGCGATCGTGTGCTTGTGTGTCAGACAAAAGGAAACAGCTGAAACTGTGTGAATGAAGAAATGGAGTGCTGAAAGAAAGGACTGTTTCCTTATAATGAGCACAGCACAGAATGAAAGCAGAGAGAAGGCCTTTTTGTCTCACTTTCTGAACTCAGCACAGAGAGAGAGAGAGAGAGAGAGTGGGAGAGAGAGTGCGTGAGAGAGAGATGGTCTATTTTCAGCTGCAGTATTCTGATTTGTTGTACATGCAGATAATGACCTAGCTGGTGCAAACAACCGCCAATTAAGTGTCAACTTAAAGCCTCAGATGACAGAGCTGAGTCATCTCAATAAAACACTTCTGTAATTCAACAATGACCAAGAATGTATGCATGTATAGTACGAACACACAGCAGGCTCTACTCAAGTAGATAATTATATCTGACATGCCGTGCAGGTAAATAAGGAGTCTTTGAAAGAGACAAACAGACAGACAGTTGCACCTGTCTGTCCGCATCCCCTGCAGTCTGTAGCAGGGCCATCAGCAGGGCCATGGCTTTGGTCTGTATCTGTTGGTTTGTCCTGAAAGAGGAAGGGGAGTGTGTGAGAAAAGCACCAGCTTTTTGGGAAGGAAAAATAATGTGAAAATAAAGGATGTAAGTTTTGAAATGGACCATGAGACAACCGGTTGGCTCCCTTTCATTAGTTTTCAGTTCTCATACTGTATTTGTGTTGTCACTATAACATCTTTCTGTCTTAGATACATTAGATACATAGATATTTAGATACATTATCCTAACAAGTATATGTCAGCTCAGCTGTTTTGATTACATACTAAAAATTCAACCAACCTGTGGCTGACTTCTGTGATTCACATCTGTATTTTGGCTACTTACACCTGAAGGTGAGCAATGAGCCGCTCCAGAGTGATTTCCTGTTTGACCTGCAGAAACAGGCTATGACTGCTCTGCACCATGCTCTCCAGGATGTCCAGTGACACCTGCTGGATTGATGCATCAGCCACTTTGGCATTAACAAAACTGGCGATCTGAGAGGAGGAAAAATAAGGAAAGGAGGGACGGGAGAAATAGATAAGGAAAAAGTCAGTGAAATAAGACTGATGAAGCACAGATTGATAGACCGACACAGATAACAATACAGCACCTTTTTGATGAAGACACAGGAGAGGTTCTCCCAAGAAACGATCCCATGATCCATCAGTTCCATGAAGCCTGTCAGTGTGTGGGTCATGATCACAGGAGTCCTGACACACACACAAAGGCAATTATGAACAGTATTACACCATTATAGGTTTAAAGTCTGAAGTTGGGACAGATTAGTGTTGATTTGTTCCCTGTCATCTGACTCATCATTTAATTGGCTTTTTTTCCAGCCCATAATAATAATCACCACAGCATAAGCTCTGATTCTATTTTCTCACTCTCTTTGAAAATCTTTGAACATGCAGTGAATAAAGATCAAATTATGAAACACTGTGGAATACACAGTCAGTCACACTTCTTCCTCTGTTATCTCCTTTTTAACTTCTAAAACACTATCTCAATCTCTCCATCACACACACACACACACACACACACACACACACGCTGTACTAACTCATTAGCGTCCTCCACTATCTTGACCAACAAGAGGTGTCCATCTCGACTGATGAACTCCTGAGCAAATGTCACGTC
The DNA here is from genome assembly GCA_900303265.1 of Brotula barbata. Classification (NCBI taxonomy): domain Eukaryota; kingdom Metazoa; phylum Chordata; class Actinopteri; order Ophidiiformes; family Ophidiidae; genus Brotula; species Brotula barbata. Next base: position 86,264 of record OMNV01011394.1, on the reverse strand, counting down.
TGTGGACACGCTGGCCAGTTGCTTCAATGAGTCACAGCGCACGCCAGAGTCTGAGCTCTGGATACCTTTGTACAAGTCCTCTGCACAGCGGCCCTGCATTTACATCAACATGCACAGTGATCTTACATCAGTCAACATGATGGTGTTTTCAGGGGGAAAAAACTGAGAAAAGATAAGGAGGAGATTGTTTACAAGAAGAGGAGAGAATGAGGGACAAAAGTATCTGTAACTGGTCAGCCAGCTTGACAGACTCACCGGTGCCCTGGTCAGGCGCAGAATGCAGCCGTTCTTAATGTCCAGACGATTCTACAACACACAAACAATCATGTTGGAGCATATATTTTTTAAACATTTTGCGAGCTCAAATCTTATGACACACACAACTACACCCACGCAGCAATGGTAGCTACCATAAAACCACAGAGATACTAACAATTTACAAAAGCAACTACAAAGACTTCAAGGATGAGAAACATGAGATACAAGTAGCAGCACAACACAGACAGAAAACCACATCTAATTATATGCGGGCACCAACAAACTATATAAAGCTGATCACAGTTCACACACAAGGTTTCACCAACAGTGTATCTTTAGGTAGGTGTGCAAAAGGAAAATGAATACCAAAGTGGTTAAACACATTAAAGCTGGCTGAGGCTGGAGACTGAACAGCTGTAGCGTCACATTCATGCACAGCTGGGCATCTACCACACACACAGATGGTGTCAGTGAATGCTGGGGAATATTTAGAGTACACGAATCCTCTAGAAGTCTGCATTCTAGAACATTTGAAGAGTATGGAATATTTGAATATCTTTTGGAACCTCATGTTCAAATTGTTTCATGCACTGATATACAGAGGGATGCGTTGTTCTACTCAATCTCATAATTTTACATAGCAAAAGAAAAACTGGCATGTTTGGGCATCTGCTCATAGTGTAGTCCTCTTGTAAAAAAACCACCTTTGGCCATCCAGATTGTAGCGGGGGTTTATATGCATTTATTGGAGAGCCAGCTAAGGCTGTATGGGGCGTGATGGGGGCAGGACTGTGACAGGATGCTGATATGTTCTATTTCCACCAGCAAGTATGTTTACAGGCATTTAAAACTCAAGAGTATTTGTCTTTACTGCCAAATTAAAGGCAAAAATGTTGTATTTACAGGCACATGTTTGAAAAAAATAACTTAAGACACATGTTTACATGAATAGTCAACATTTGAAAATGGTGACCTTTCTCCAAAGGTCACCTAACACCAGTCAGCTGAGTGCAGCCCCGGATGCTTTTACCACTTTTCTCTTTCGAATCGTCAGGTTCATTTATACTGAGGTGTGACTCACTGATTCTGTGATGTATGTCTGCACTCCATCAGCATACTGCAGAGCATAGTTCTCAGGACCTGGGAGATTCCAGCTAAACACAAACACATACGAGGAACACATAGAATATTATACACAATGTTCGGATATCCAATTCTGTCTCTCTTTCTATCTTTCTTTTTCTCTCTCTCTCTCTTTCACACACACACACAAACATACACAAACCCAAACAAACAGTTGACTTACCCATCACAGACTTCCTTTATAACAGCAGAAAGAGGCTTTTTCTGAACAGACAACAAAATAACATGTAGTCAGACACACATAAAACCCACACCTGTCAACCTGTTGCTTGGATGGAGTCATAACAACAGGACTAAGCAGCATCTACTATTTTCTCTCACAGGGTGAACACATGCTTCTGTAATGATACGCTGTTATGGGATTGTAGTACCACAGCTATTCTTTGTGGCTGCAAACGCTGCTTGCTGAGAAGAGGAAATCCTAGCGCTGCCCTGTGCTTTCTCCTGCCACTGAACGAGAGTCACTTAATGCCCAGGTCCTTCGTAGTGCATCTATAAAAGCCAGACTACTTCCATATCTGTGTCTAAGCTAGCCTGCTATTAGCGGTCAGCCCTGTGGTCAACCAATCAAATGTCTTCGGGTTCTGTGGTAGACCCACTGCCTGGTCTGTTATTAGTGGTCAATCTGGAGGTGAACCAATCAAGATATTTTCACTGAATATAACCGGCCCAATGATAAGTTTCTTGTGGATTTTTTTTTTGAGCCAACAGAATTTCCAAATTTGCAAATATCAACACAAATCAAGAAGTACCTGTTAAAGTTACAATAGTACTTTACTCAAACACAGACAGGGAAGCATTGTTGGAAATTTTGAAGCCTGCTTGTGTATTGTACACATCCTTCCCTGTCTAAGTGTGTGTGTGTGTGTGTGTGTTACCTGGTCCAGTTGTATGAGCTGGGGGTAAGCCCCAGGCATCTGGATAGCTATTTTCACGATGTCTTTCTGCTGAGGCATGTTGGCTCTTCTTCACTCTCTCTGGCTGTAAACACAAAGGAATTTTGTTTTTGAATTTTGAGACAACAAAAACTGCTTCATCACTTCACATTCCCATATTCTCAGTTTTTCTATAATGAACTCTCATTTCTTTCACTGCCTGTAAAATGGGGAACCTTTTGTGCTGACCTCATGTTGTAAATCCACCCAGCAATAAAAGCAGCAAAACTCTCAGGTACCTGCACATAAAAATCAGATCAATGTGCCTTTGTCTTCTGTTTATGTTGGTCCTTGGCACTTGGTCTTTGAGTGCCCCCCTATTTTACAATACAATTGTTGTAATATGAATCATCATTTCAATCATTTCGCCCTAAAGAACTCGGACTCAAAATAATTCTCTAACATCTGTGATTTTTAATTATGCGAAAGCCAAAGATATATATAACTGATTTTCTGTTATGGTAAGCTGATAAGGTGAGGTTAGTTGCGTCGTGCATGACTCATAATGATCAGTTATAAAAAGAAGTTGTAGAACATCATGTTCCTGTTTCAGATAGCATTTGGAAAGCAGTAAATGGAACTAAACCTGAACTAAATCTTTTAGTTTTTCTTTTGCTCTATCATTCCCTTTTTTAACATTTAAAACACTATCCCTCTATCTCACACTCTTTCCCCTTCTCACATACACACGTCACACACACACACTTCCTCCTCAGCCTTCAGATTGCATTCCCAGAGGATACAGAAGACGCTGTTGTGCTTCCAACCCTCCCCCCTTCCTCGCCCGTCTCTTTTTCTCTCACTCCAAGCACATGGAAACAATACAGTTGAATCTAAATCCTTCTTCATGAGGTCACAATGAGAGAAACGTAGTTGAGCTTGTGCCTACTTGTGTATGGTATGATTAACACACCCTGAACTAGGGGATGCCATCACTCCTCTCAGAGCAATCACATTTATTGCAGCTTTCAAAGCAGTAGTTCTGTCAAAACAATCACAATATTATCATATTTACACCTCCCCTGCCCAGAGGCCAGATCTTTTTGATAAGATTTCCTCAGTCAGAGCTGGGACGGCAAACTTTCCACAGCAAGACAAACCCAAGTGCAGATGTATTTACACAAACACGATCAAGAGAACTATTTACATGTACACAGAAGAAACTATTAACTTAGGAGAACATGGATTAAAGCGGTCTAGACAGCGAAGAAACCCTCGGGTATCAAAATCATTCCTCTACCGCAATACACTATGAGGCCTGATGTTGAAGTTTACATCACTCAAAAAATTCCAGCACAAATTTGCAGCCTTAATCTTAAAGAGATTTGACTGACTGTTGATTTATTTCAGTGCAGCTTGTGAGTCAGCAAATTCAAGGTCAAATTCCTGGTAGTGGAATGAAATGTGTCTGCAACAGCAAAGGCTGCCTGTGGGTTTAATCTGTGTGTGTGTGTGTGTGTCTGTCTGAGAGCTACTTCTTAATTTGAAAAAAAGTCAGACTGGACTGTGTCTGTCTGCTAACTGAAACCAGGGCTCTGGCTTTTAGCTGTGTATGTGCCAGCTTAATGTCAACTAGTGTGAACACTAGAACAAAAAAAGCCTTTTTTCTCCTCAAAACAAGTTATGAAATAATTGTACACAGTGACACTTTGGACATCAGCAGCTGCAAATATTTATGTGAACATATATTGTATTTGGATTCTTGGCAGGAAACCCTGGATGTAGTCGAGAACAAGTCCAGGTTACAACTGTACTGTTTGTAATTGTATACATGGACGCAAATACTTTGGTAGTCACCGAGTGCGTTAACTTACTACTCCACAAGCAAAAAAGCAAATAAGCAAATCAGGATTGATGGGATCTGATTATGACAAAGCAGGCCCTGGTAATTTTGAAGATGGATACATGTCTATATATCTATATAAGATAAAAAGGTTGTTGAATTTGGCTTAAAAACTAAAAATTCTTTCAGACATCCAGGTTGAAATATCTGAGTATATAAATACTAATTCATTACATAAGCACTTGAAGCTGTATTAATAATGTACCAAGAAGTATGTAGAGGTAAGAACGAAGTATGGTGTGGGTTCCTTTCTAGTTGCACAATTGTAAAATATACTGCCTGACAGTCATAACTCTTGCATTGGCAAAATTGAGACATTCTGGCCTTGCGGTTTATAAAAGAGAAAAAAAAAGATTATATACAGTATTGCTTTCACAACACCAGCCAAAGAAATCTGTGAGTCAGAATCTAATGCTTTTTAAAAAAAGGTCTCCAAGACCAGGCACCAACATAAATGCTCGACATATCTCACCTCTAATAACAACAAGGTATCAATAAAATATGAAATTCTGCTGTGCACCTGTATTAAGACACCGTACGAGTCTAAATTGTTAAAGCATATTAGTTTCCGAGAGTACCGTAGGTTTCCACAGGAGACAGGTTTTAATCTCTTCACCAGCATCAGAGCACGCCATAAAACCGAAACAGAAGAACCGGGACTGACAAAAGCAGATGTCAGGTAGACTCGCTGGAAAGAAACAAGACTTCAGCAGACAGACGGCTCAGATCAGAGAGCTCAAACTCTTTAGGGGACCGTTTTCCTCAGCTGATGACAAAGCTCTATTCCCAAATGTTCGTGACCTGTCTGTACATGCTGGAGGCCTCGTGAACACTCAGCCTATCCTGACCTCCTCCCTCTGCTACAACAAGATCAAGGATGAACTGCAGCGAGTCATTTAAACCTCAACGCCATCCTTCATCTGCAAAACACACGCTCACACTCTGCTGAAACTTATTTTTGGACTCCTCAAATCTACTTGACAGAATTTCATGTCAATGGAACAAATCTGAGATTGTAGATATTTTATCTGTTAGTGCTTTTTTAGGTTGTTTTTCTTTTTATGGGGCCCAAAATATCTATGAAAAGTGTCATTTTCACGAATAGCCATTGTTTCAAAAGCATTTCAAAGCCTACATTTCAACATGTAGCGTGCCTTATAAATCAGAGCAATTCTGTTTAAACAACATTCATATATAAAGCTGATCTGTAGACAAGCCTGACTTTTTAAATAGAACATTAGAGTTTTATCCCTAAAGTCATGAACATCATTATTATATAACTTTCATTACAGACTGAACAGACCGGGTGGGGTAAATTTCCACAGCGGCTAACCACTGATGTGTGTGTGTGCGTGTCAGTGTGTACCTGTCTGTGCCTGTCTGTAAATCTCCTGAATTAAGAGGAAGTTGAAAGTGCAACGTCTGCATGCGTCTGCTTTTGGATTGAAGTTGAGGTTCTACAGGTCGACTCTCAAACAATTCCAATACCTTCGTTATTGATAAAATACAACATCACATCTACTTTGGTTCATACAACGATTACATACTGGATGTGGTTTATTAGGTTCACATTTGAAACAGCTCTTCTACAACCATTCATGAAAGTTGTGGCTGTCATAGTTAAAAAAAGGAGGATTGGTAACAGCAAACATGAGCTTCAGTGTTGCATGAAATTCATTGACAGTTTTCCAATTTCCTTATTTTCACAAAAATAACTGGATTCAGTCAAAGGAAAAACAAAACACCACTTTTAGAAGCCGAAATCGCAAATGATTTTTGACACTACGGCCTCATTCTTAAACATTAGTGTAAGGAACACATGTCTCTGAAAAGTAGAGATTGTTACAGAATCAAATGTTCATGTCCAACAGCTGTCAGTGTGTATGTGTGCGTGTGTAAAGGGGGAAGCTCACAGCTGCCTCAAATTCCTACCTGACAGGGTACCACACACAGACAGAGAGAAGTGTTTAAAAAAAGAAGTTCAAGGGTCACATGATTTCACATTTTATACACAACATGTACACTGGCACCATGTAAAAACAGAGTGTACCATGTTTATTGTGTACCATATCACATAATGTTCTTTGGTGTTTTCTTTGCCACTAAAATCTGGAAGTCAGAGCCAAACTCTCGATGAGGAAAGATAGACGCTGCTGCACAACCAACTAATGAAAGCAAATTGTGCTCTTACAACTCACTGTGTGAGGGTAACTAAAGGTCAAATCAGCCACACGATTCATTCCAAAAGAGAAACGGAAGTTGTGTGGATTAGAGGAGGAAAAGTGAGAGGCGTCTGCAAAGTTTTTCACTATTTTATTGCGTCTTACCTGTTTGAAAAGAAGTCAATGGCTATCGCTGTCCTGCACGAACCGGAGCGAGAAACATTTGCGGCAGTTTGCTTCTCACCCACAAAAAACTGCTAAATCCGCCCCGACAGAAGGTTTGACTTACAGAAACTTTAAAACTTTTCAAACAAAACTTAAAACTTCTTGCCTCCACTTTAGAGGGGTGATTAGTTGATCTAAAAGTTCCGGGTTGGCAAAAGTTTCTTGCTCGTTTGTGTCAAGAGTTGTACATCGAGCCAACGAATATCCTGTCGGTATTTTCAAAATAAATGTTTTAAGACATTTTCTACGTTATGTTTATGATTTGGATGACATTTTTTGTTTATGAACAATCGTTGATTTCATTTCGCAACATTAAAATGACTTTTTACTCGTTTATGTATCATGTTGCCCCACAAGCAAATACATACACCACGAGTGACAATAGTAATTACCACGAGTGCTTTTATTTTGAAGGTAAATAACAATTTCTGGAAATACTTTTCCTCATTATTAACTAGATGAACTTTTTCGTCCAATTTTCCAAGAAGTGATAAATATCGGATTTCCGGGTGGGTTATTGTTGGTCACACCCGCCCCCTGCCGTCCCCGCTGTTTAGTTTATTGTTAGTTGTCCCCACCACATTTAAACTTCCATTTTATTGTTGGAGAGGTAATAGATTTTCACAATCATTCACAATCATAAACATTGGAGTGCTCAGCAACTATCTTCATTAAGTTTTATTTTGAATTCCAGCGTTCTCTCCTGTCTCCTGCTGATTACTGACAGCTGACAAGATGGCATGAACATCCAGGAAGGGCAATCTGCAGATGGTGACAGACTGTGGCAAGGCCCAATTATAGCTTCTTCCCTCAATCATTCTTTTCTGAGGTTTTGAGTCTAATTGTGTCAGCTAAAATTCGAACTTTGCTCATTTGAACCTCATAAATACAATAACATATAGGTCATGTAACAAAAATGTGATGCTTATTTAGGGAAGTCATGAAAATCAAACAATACACAAAGATTACAAAAGAGTTTATTTTGTTTGAACCGATGGAACTACAGCTTAGAATCAGTGAACCCGTTAGAACAGTCTGCAGGTTTGTTTCTCAAACATACATTCCCACGATTACATTATGACGCTTCCAGCCCAATATGATTGACTTCCCTGACTGCTGTAAGTAAGGATTGAGCACTAACAACGCTGTACAAAAACAATGAGTGACCATCAGTCAATGAGGGGATGAGCAGTGGGCAATCTTTCTGTAGTGCGAAAACAAGAGAATGCTTTGCTAAAGCAGGTTTTATGGATAAATTCCTTAAACTGCGTTTGAAGCCCCAAATTAGTACAAACAATATCATATTAACTAAGCACGTAAAAAAATAAATGCTATACTATACAAGCAGTAGAGATATACACAGTACATTTATACATATATACGACATCAGCCAGGGAGAGAAGTGACACAAAAAGCGATATTATGGAACAAAACAAATTCTTTATCGTGTAAAGATGTGAGCAATAGTGTGACAGTCTGACTGGTATTATCCTGAGTAGCCACTCCCATCTCCTGCAGAATGAAACATGTCATTTTGAATGATAGGCAGCATTTCACTGTTACTGAAAGGCCATCGGGAGTAGCGAAAATGATTCAATAGGTTGAATCGATGCCAAATATACAAAGATGAGCAAACGTGACAGGGGGAGTAGTATATTCACTGCATCGATAAAAATACATACATGCTATTTTACGTACAAATTAACGGAATAAACTGGTATTCATATACATATATTTGAAAAATGTATTCTTTTAAGAGAAGGCTGGCAGAAAGACATAATTTCACCCATATATTCCTTTGATTTGAAAGCAGATTATGATAGGATATAAACAGAGCTGATAAAAACCTGCGGGGCAAAGATGGAAAGATGGAAACTGAAAGTGTAAACAAACCTTTTATAGTAGTATTCATCAATTACTGACCAAAACAAGAATAATCCAATTTAATTTTGAAAACGCATTTTTAAAAGATTGTCAATTGTAAACTGTTTGTCAAAATTCACCCCCAATGCATGGGTTAATTTTTGGTCCTTGGCTCTTTAAGGAGTAACTATAGTGACTCTAATTGCATCACAATCCTGAATCTCCATCACACAAAACTTAAAAGGTTTGAAGAATGCACATTCCTGTAATATCCATATGGTTATAAATCGAGCTGTACAGAAAGATAAAAAACACATCCATCCTTTGTTTTAGGTCTGGTTCCTTTGTTTATTTGCAAACTATTGCTCTGATGGAATTACAAGTGTTGTTCATTGTTACATCATTGTCTTGAGTGCTGGTACTACAAAATATATATATTCTCTATGTACACAAGGACAGTGCATCTTTAACCATCTGTGTTGAGACACATTGATGGATAAGAAGTGTGGGAGCTGCTGCCAATAATGAAGGCTGTGCTCCATTAAGCCTGCTCTTTATCTTGAACTGATAGCAAAAAGGTTCCTTTTGTCCTGCAGAATTCTAACTGTGGGTAAGGGTATTCAAGACAAATACACACACACACACATACTCACAAGCTCACAGGCAAACTGACACACATCATACACAGGAATCCAAAAATATAATTATTCGGCTGTTTTTATCTCAAGTTTGTGTCTTTAGAAAAAAAGCAGTGGGTTGTTTTGTTCTCGCCTGTGTTTCTTCAATAGGTTGCACATCAAGCTGCTGTCTGGCAGAGGCGTCCTTGAAAGCTGATCGGACCATACTAGCTTTCTTGCACCTCCTCTTCTTCTACTTGTAGAGAAGGTCCATAGATTAACATGTTAGGAAAACTGTCTCCCGCTCTAACAATCACAGATGTCAGAGGTTGAGAATGGGGACATCAAAGAGGTCACACAGGCCTTCTGTTTCATCCAGGTTGTATATGTAGTCATGGTCACTAGGAGGAGGGGACAGCCGGAGAAGTGGCGAGAACACTGAAGGCAAGAAAGAGAATTGGGAAACATGAGCAGGTCCAAATTAACAAATGCTGCATCTAACACATTTAAGAGTGATTTTATCTTAACTCTCATGGCCTCTCTATCGGTGTGCCTTTATGCAAACTCACCTTCTGATGACATCAAATCCTCCAATAGATCACAACCCATGATCTCTGTTAAGAGAAAAAAATGGAAACTTTCAGTCTGCGAAGACACTGAAGATAGTGTGATAGAAGTATATCGTGAATAAAACACAATATTTGGAAAAAAAAAACATTTGTGTGAGCGTTTTACCTTTTGTAGGATCAAACATTTCAGAGAGTTCTTTGTGAAAGTCTGGAACTAAAGGGAAATCACAGCATACATATCAGTTGTACAGTCACACACTGTAGGTGTATAATGTAAACACTCTAATTTTCCACCACGGTACAATTTAATTAACATATTATTGAATGCCTGAGGACTGAATATGACTGAATGTCAAGACAAGTTTTATCTGCATAGTCAATGTCCAATTTACGGAAAATAAGCCCAATACAGTATCACACCTAACTTTAAAAAGTGTGACTGCCGATTGGTCCAGAAACATTCCTGATAACACTCACGTTCAGGAGGATCTGACTTAATTGGTTCAAATGCTGCTGATGCAGATGAAGATGCAGATCCATCCAATGATGCAGATGACTGAAGTTGCTGGGGAATCAATGGTGCTGCAGCATGTGTTTCTGTTGTTGGAGTGAGGGGCATGTTGCTTGTCGCTTCTAAAATAAAGCAAAAAGAAAAGAAATCACCAGAGATAATTGCACTCAGCACTATAATTTTGTACATCACAACTACTTAAAACAAAATCTGACCACAATAAATTATCAAATACTGAAAATAAAAATCCTCAGGCAGAGAGAGTTCTGTAGTTCTGTAAAATACAAGCTTACAACATTTCACCTCACAGTGCCATTGTCAAACCTTGGTCATACCTGTTGATGAAACTGTCTGGTTGTTTGTGATAGCTGATGTGGCAAGACCAGGTTTTGTGAAAGCTGCTTTGGGGGGCTAGAGGGAGAAAAGATGGGGTATAAAAATGAGGATGTCATGACATTGCATTATAAGAAAATTCTTAATTGTATAATAATGAAAAGCTGAGCACATAAGTCAATGGTTAGTAAACAGAACACTACAAAAGCTTGGATTTCTAGAGACCTGTGGCTGCTGGGAGGTAGGTGTTGGTGCTGGCAGGCTCTGAAGGACGTCATCTGGAGGGGGGACGGGCACAACCACGGGTGAGGCACTGGAGGGGTCCTTATTGACCAGCAAAACCTCAATGGGGCCTGATGAACTCTTCAGACGGATCTGGTATTTCCTCTGTCCATTGTGGACCTAGATATGTACAGTTAAGTGTTCTTAGCCGTCAGACAAAAATCACAGAGCTTGACTACAAAGTCTACAAAACTTAACACGCAACTCACAGCTTCTGGTATGGGCACCTCAAGTTGAGTGCCAATGGGAGCACGAATTGCTAGGAGTGTGTCACCTTAGGAAGGACAGAAAGATGATTCATGATGGAGACAAAGCAACTAAGAAAAGTAAATAAGAGAAAAACTGATGAAAATAACTTAAATATTGACCACTTGGAATATTACCTTTGAAAGCACCACAGAGGTCTTCGTGCCGTACATAGGCCATAGTATGACAGGGTTAAGGTTCCAAAGAACAATGCAGAGAGCCTAGACACATATGTGGCGCAAAGAGTTGTTTGCCAGTACTAACAGACTGTGCTTGTGGGTGTATGGACAGGGTTATCTCCGATGACATGTAGGATGAAACTGAAACTGGATGTCAACGCCTCTATTTAATGCTGCTGCAGCTTCAGCAGCTGATTTCACACACACACACAGACACAGCAATACAGTGCAGGATATGGGCAGTTGTTGGAGTCATCTGTGACGTTCTTGATGCTCTGTTGGACCCAGACTCTCTGCTGGTCCAACTCATGTTCCCTGAGAGCCAGATCATCTAGCTCAGCTTTCAGATCTATCAATTTATCGGCTATTTCCCTAGTGTTACAGCCCGGGCCAACACCTCTGTAAAACACAAACAATACATATTCATATTCATCATCAAATATGAAAAAACTAAAACTGTAACAAAGTACTGAGTCATCTCGCCAGGATTGGAGTGTAGGCCACACAGATGTACATCAGAACTACAGCTTTATAAATGTTTTTTCCTCCCAAATACTATAATTACAACATAGCATGCAATACACAATATTTTTTCCCTCGAGATGATATTAACTATAAAATTTCTGAAATGATGTCTACAACAGTATATTGACAAAATACATGTTGGAGCATTAGTTTGCTTAACTTAATATCTCTAACACAAGACTGACTGGAATCTTAAATCCTGATTTTAACTCAAAATTCTCTCTGCAGTTGCCACCCTGAGCTCATGCTGTCTTTCATGCAATTCAGGGTCTCATATGTTCATAGCACTACATCAAGTCACGTTCACATTATTAACCGTTATTAACATTTTAATAACTTTAGTTCAACAAGAGTGCCTGGTATGCATGCAACAAAGTCTATTCTCTATGAATGATGCTTTTGTTTCAGTTTATTTCCAAGAAGTGACAAATACAACATAAACTATAGCATCTCAAAAGGTTCTCAGCTGTTTCTCTGCAGTTATAAAACAGACATTCAATGTGCTGTCTGGGCATATAATTAGTAAAAATATGTACTATTATACTATTCATATTAGATTTTTCATAAAGGCCTACTGCAGAAAACCTACAGGTTCCTTTTTTGAGTTTATTACATTACTAATTATTAAATTTGCATTCACAACATCATATGTACTCACTTCCACTGAATGCTGTTCTTGGACTTCTTCTCTATTAATCCAATTCCTTCCAACACATTGGTGATATCGTAGATACGCCTCTTCTGACGCACCGCAAGGGTGTCTGCTGCCTGTATGATAGGAAAAAAAGAAAAAAAAAAGAAACTTGCATGAAGCGAATGTGACCTCAGGCGAGATACTCCACAAGCAAAAAAAGCGCAAAGCTTTATCACTTATCATACCCTCTGGTTCTTCCTTCCTTGTGATTAACAAACAAATGTAAATGTTGGGTGTAATAGGCTGTCACCCAACTCTGTGGGTGCACTTAGTGAAATCTGCTGAACTATTTAGTTATTGCTTTTGTGTAGATACAATTAACAAGATAAAATTACTTTTTCACTAATTCATCCCAATATGCAAAGTGTTCACAATGAGACTAGGACCCAGAGGTGACAGATGTAAATTGTTGTGCAAGTGAAATCAATGCTTGATTCCATTTCTACAACACAGCGCCCGGGGACCAACTCCAGATCTTCCACCTTTGCCTTGGTCAGGGGCAATGGCAGGAATAATTATCCTATCACACATGTTTTTGTGGGTGGGGGAAACCGGAGCACCCAGACATGGGGAGTACATGCAAACTCCACACAGAAAGGCGTGGAGGTCAACCCCGGGATTCAAACCCACAACCTTCTTACTCAAGATATATAATAATCAAGATAATTGATATAATCAAGATATATAATGTTGAACACTATAACAAATATAGATGTTATGTTTAGGTGGCAAGATAATTGTTAATAAGATCAACAATAAGACATTAATCCCACAATTCAACAACAAATTAAGCTTCAGTTTGGGAGAATTTCGTTGATTCATGCTGTGCTTTTTTGATAAAGCAGCGTGTGTTACTATACACAAGTACAACTGAGAGAGAAAGTGAAAGAGTAATGAATCTGACAAGTCTACAAATAGCTAGAATGAGTGGCTCCAGCTATGAAAGCAATCTGAGACCAACTGTACAGACCTATTGTGTAGCGTAGTACAGTATAGTATGTGTCAATTGGCTGATCAAGCAACCATCTGGTCAACTGGTCAGTATGAGCTCAGTTTTTATGAAGTGCATGGTAAAGTCACAACAGGTTGTCACAATTTCCATTAAAAACAAAAACAATTGAGTTCCAGAACTGTGAAACATTAAGTGACATTCTAAATAGGACTTGAAAACATTATGATCACAGAGTAAAAGTGGTATCGTAAATTAACACTGCTTTGTGAAAACTGAATGTGATTTTAGAATATATAATCTTGCTGGAATGTGATCGCAATCAAAAACAAAACGGCTAACACTGTTTTGCATGTTAAGAAGAAGAACTGCCTTCCAGCTGAAAACTAACCGTCGTGTGAACTATATGACATTTCTGTTGAACCTTGCGAACATTCACTAAGTCTGTGAATATCGTCAAGTGGCGAGGTTATTATATGTCAACAAACAACTTGTTCATGTGTGAAGATGCCGTGACGTTAGCTCAGAGGAGGACGACAAAAGATGACCCACTTTTTAACTTTGAATCTGCAGGGGGCACAGTCAGAAAAGTTCACCGAGGCTCTAACAGTTCAAACTCTGTGCTATCGGCCACCAAGACACGAACTGGCACGATACAACACCTCAGAGGGAGGTCTGAGAGTGACAGATAAACTCGACAGCCGTAACAGGTATCATCCATTCAAATTAGCCTCAAAGCTAACTTATGCTAGGCTACGCTGGTAGGCTAGCAAGAGTGCATGTAACCTAACGACAGCGGCAGGCTCAAACTGACATGTGCTAGCTAACAACAAAGACTTTGCTCTGCATGCTCACAGCTTTTAGGTCCAACACTCCGTCCTTCGCCTCCTGCAGTAAAGTCACGAACTTGGTAGTGAGCAGCCCCAGACTCTTTTCGTGCCTGCTCGGTGTCTGTGCCTGTAAGGAGTCCCCCACAGCTCCCAGTTCGCTCCTGTTACTGGCCGACTCTAGCTCCATCATCACTCGGGACCAGCTTCGTACTTCCCTCTGCCTCCCCGACCAAACCCAGCCAGCGAGCCCAGGAAAACACGCCCCACTGCCGCAATCCGATAATCAGAAGGCCGGGTCACTGTGTGGCGGATAGCAGATGTTTAATATGCTAATCCGACCCGGTTCGCTCGAAATTATCCCAGTACAGCGACATGGACGGGCCCAGTCATGTAATTCAATGAGCGAGCTCTCAGCGGAGAGAGCCGTTGGCCACGCTAGGTATGACGGGACGGTTTGCTCGGCTGAGAGAGCGTCGACGAGTACTCACATGATTTGAAAAGCGCAAACAAGACAACAACAGGGACATTAAATCAGTGAAATGTTTAATGGATATGTATCGATTGTATTAAATTCAAAAATCAATATAATGACTACGAGACCCGATCTTTGTTAGAATTTTAGCTCCTTTAAAACGTAAAATCATTGTTATTTAGGACAATGAAGCAGACACTTTTACTCGAGCCCTAAAAGACTCAAACTTGAAGGAAACACGCACGCATGCTCTCTTGCTCTTTCACTTCTGTCCCTCTCACACACATGCTATCAGAGAGTATGTGATCTAGAATAAAAACAAAAACATATTCTTGTTGTTTATGGGGCCAGTGGTTAAATGGCTTACAAATGACCAGGTCTATAATTCAAAAGGCCCGGTTAGAGTCAACTGGTTTGGCTCTATTATACGATTATATTATATGTAGTATGTGTAGCATGACAGCTTTGTGCATTCATCCAGAAAGTTTATTTTGTTGTTCCAGTGTCAGAATAGTCTTGAATAACAAGGGTTATTATTTACAATTAATGTCATTACATATTTTCCAGTCAACGCTCTAATAACCGCTGTGCCGCATCATTCTAGCTTGAGACTGAACATCACAGTATATTTTTATTGATTGTTTGACGTCTAAACAACCTGAAGTCTCATCTTATTTGCCTTGAATCATATTTCACGAATGTTTATCCGACAAACACATAGAGCTATGATTGAGATAGTAGCACTGTTACTGATACTATAGCTTGACTAATTTAGACCCTTTCTCTTTCTAATAATAATTATTATCCTGA
The DNA here is from genome assembly GCA_900303265.1 of Brotula barbata. Classification (NCBI taxonomy): domain Eukaryota; kingdom Metazoa; phylum Chordata; class Actinopteri; order Ophidiiformes; family Ophidiidae; genus Brotula; species Brotula barbata. The sequence continues at coordinate 70,818 of OMNV01011394.1, read as the reverse complement.
GTGCGGATGAAGAGGGTAAGTGGACTGTCCAGATGTCAGTGCCCCCACCCAGCATCAAAAATCAAAAGTTAAAGCTATTCTTTTTTTTAAATTTCTTTTTATTGACAATTTACATCAAGCATACACTTCTATTAACAGTGCTTCAGATACTGTACATATACATCAGTGTTAGTGTTATTATACTGTTGGGAGCGATCTTTTGATTTACAACACAGTAATTGATTTGAGAAAACAAAAGCTGGTCTACAGAGCTTCACATAATTGACACAACCTTCCCATCGTGGAATAAATTGTTCCAACCTATGATTAAAAAACTGCTGTTATTTTCTCCAATTTGTAAATGTCCAACGTAACTTCCAACCATACATTCACGTTCGGGCTCTCCTATGATAAACGCTCTTCCTCTGATATATTTATGCCTCCTTCCTTTTCACATTTTATTTTAATGTATCCTGTTGGATAAGTCTTAAGGTTTGAAAATTGACACTATTCTAACACTATCTAAAGTGGATAAGAGCTGTAGATAGGTTGGTGGATATTTGACATTGTATACCTCCCAATTATTGTCTTTCGTCTACTTTCTTGTCTTTATTTATGTTATATCACTTCTCATTTTAAGATGATACATAGACGTTGTGTAAATGTAATTTTAACATCGAGTTTATCATCTCTGGGCAGCAGAGGGAGGCATTGCAAAAGGAAAATTTTGTTGTAAATTAATTTAGTTTCTACAGGAATGATTCATCACTCCAATAATAATAATAATAATGATCATAAAACTATACATAATTCGAAGACTATTCAAGTAGTATATTTAAACGTTTCGATTGACCTAAAGCGCGTAATAGTTAAATCTGTATGTCGCGAAAGAGCTGCTGCTATCACAGTGCCAAAGCTAACTTCCTGCTAAAGCGGTCAGCTGATCAGCACAAACAGCTACGTATCTTCTGCGGCAGGGTATTAACTCAGAACCTCACAGGTAATCTTGTGTCTATTATTGTCTGCTTTCTAGCAATATAGCCACAGCATTGTCCTCTCTATATTTTCAAACCAAACGTCCCGTCTTCTCATTTTCTACATTGTTATCTTCGTTTGAACAGCCAGAGTTAGCAACGCTAGCAACATACACAGTAGCAAGTCATGGTCAAGACGATGGCGAGGATGGCTCAGCAAGAACTGGATGTCTTTATTTATTTATTTTTGCTGGGAAGCATACTGCCTTGAGCGATCTCCGAAAGCCAGCATCCAGGCTTGTGCCCTTCTCTTGGTTTATTACACATGCAAATGCATCATTCACATGTCACGACAAGACTGAAGGATCAATAACATGACTTTATCGCTTCTTGTTTCAAACCGTTGACTTATGCCAATGGCCTTTTGTACAATTGAACTCTCATTTGTCGCTTGCACTATCTAATCGCTTTCTACAATTTTGTAGGTGTTTGGTCTTGATAAGAAATCCAGAGATTTATTACAAATCACTTCTGTATCTTACATACGCAACATTGTGATTTGTTTTCTTATTCTTGTATTTCTCTTAATTTTTTTCAGTTTCCACTATGAAGAAAAACAAAAGCAGGGTGACCAGTACAGCAGAGAAGGAATTTGTGTTTGAGTTCAGGGCAGGAAAACACAATTGTGTCCTCAAGGTTCCTCTGCAGTTCCCTGTTCAAGAAAACATCAGCGACCTTCATGGACGCCTTATGCTGCTACATAAAATACCGTGCTACATAGAAAATGGTGAGATTGCTGCTCTTTGTGAAAGACTTCGTACAAGTTTACAGTTTTGTAAAATTCTTTGTGGCCTTCTCCCACTCTGATGTAATAGTAGAGCTGAATATTGTGTTTGTGGCAGCTAGGCCATAAAAGGACATTGGTTGATACAATAATTCATATTTGTGATACATATTTTTCCAGTTTCTGGATAAACGATATTGTCTTTCATCTAAGTACACAACATTTTGCTTTCAGTATGGTTTCCTTACAATGCAATATATGATAGAATGATGATTAGTCAATGCGTTATAACCAAATTAATTTGCAATGAGATGCTATGTTGTCATAAAAGCATGTAGAAAGGCAGAAAATACCAAATTTATCTGCAGGAATCAAGTTTACCACTAGGGGGCGAAGTCATAGTGCATCTCAACTCTTCTTTGTCTATGTAAGTTAGAAAATAATATGTCATTGACATTATGCTGTTTTTTTGAAAGATGGATGAATGAATTCATGCTTTTGTTTAACATTTTGATTCATTCCTGTGTGTGCTTTTGTTGTTCTAGAGCTGAAAACCTCACTGTCCATTTTTATTGAGAAGGAGACCATTTTGGATTACGACAGAGAGGCAGAGCTGGCATTGCAGAGAGTCACAATAGGAGATGTAGATGTAAACCAGCTCACCAATGCATGGGAGACGTCTTATGTTGAGGTGATGAAATATTTCTGTGTGTCTGTATTCTCTAAACTGCTAAGTGTTATAGTTAAAATTGTTATCCTACATCAGTACACATCACTATATTACGTTCACCAGATTCAGGAGATGAATCTTGTCAAATGAACATTTAGTAGTAACATTAAAATTTCACCATGGAGAAACTGCCACATAGCATGTAACCATATTCAGACCTTTAAAGAGTTTGTATTTGTTTGCCTGTGATTTCACTTGATACGCATTGCTTGATTCTGTTCACAAACAGTCATTTGAGGAAGAAATGTATATTAAAAATTTTGGCCAGCGAGCAATCTTCTGGGCATGAAAATTTCTTTCCGTTTACCCTCTCATGGGAGTCGATCCAAAAAGTTAATTTCAGACTTTGACATTGTATATCCACTACTCTGTGTTGCTGTAGTAGCTCAGCAGAGTGTTTCGGAAGTGTCCTTGAATCCCCTGCTACCTTGAGGGCAGACAAGAATCATTAAAGTCTATACAGACGTAGTGCAGTGCATCTGTAAATCAATTACTTATGATTTGTGTTGGAAATTGCACAAGCCAGCATGCTTAATTCACTGTCTCTCTTACTCATTTCATAGGGTTCCGCTATGGTGGAGCCAAGAAAATATGGCGATGGTTGCAACAAAGGCATCAGTTTTCGATTATGGATTAAAAAAATTGCAGTCCTCTAAGAAATAGTTGACTTTGTGATGTTGTGGATGCAATTCTTTGAAACATACCTGTAACATTTCCAAAATATTGCCCCAACATAACAAAGCATAACATAGCCATGCCATAACCATAACACAGCCATAAAGTCGCCATAGCAAAGCTATAACATTGCCAAAGCCATGCCATAACATGACCAGAAGATTGCCATAACTTTGCCAGAAGAATGTCAGATTGTCACAAAATTGCCAAAAGGTCCCCATAAAATTGCTACAAGATTGTTATGAAACTGCCATACTATCAGATTGCCAGATATGGGTGCATTTCTTTGAAAGGGAATGTCTTATTTCATCTTTTAAAGAAGGTCAGCATGACAACATGTTTATCCACTTCATAGTTCAGGAGTCTAAATTCTGTTGTCAGTTGCTCTGCATTTATTAAAAGACAGCTCATGCTGTTAAGCTCCTTTGGCCTACTGCAGTGGGACATGTAGGACAGGCTAACATTAACATTTTACTGCACTCAAATAGAAATACTCATGGATGGTTTCCAGAGTCCATGGTGTTTGTGGCCTAAAGATTCCTGAGGAAGTATAAATAGAGGAGTTTCAGATTCTGATTACATCTCCAAGGCTTTTCTAAATATGGAGCAACATCAACTATATGACTATATGACAGAAAATGTATTGATGTTGCATTTTAGCTTTCTCTTTCCTCTTCCTCTTACACATTTTGCACAGGCAATATGTAGCAAGTCAGCATCTTATCTGTTGATGTAGCAGCAACAGTTGGACAAAGGTCAAAACTATCAAACGTGTGACACAGTTAATTGAATCTGCAACATTTAATATGTGGCGTTGGTTAACTTTTGTCTCAACTTTCAGTATGGTAAAAGTTGAGACAAAACAAAAAGGTTAAACAAAAAATTAAGAGTAAGTTGATGATTCTGGGAGGCAAAACAGGGTCATTTTGATTTAGTTATCATCTTTACTTTAGACTACACTGGAGCACACTCGTCCTGAAGAGCCCAGTTGGGATGAAGACTTTGCAGATGTTTACCATGAGCTGATCCACTCTCCTGCCTCTGATACCCTTCTCAACCTTGAGCACAACTACTTTGTTAGTATTTCTGAGCTCATCAGCGAGAGAGACATGGAAATAAGGAAACTACAGGAGAGGTTGGTATAAGGAATTAACACCCAGATCCAAAATCTGAGAAAATGGATTTCCCAGAAACTCAAATTCATTAGTTTTCTCATGACGCATTTCTTAATCAGTCTAATTAAATCAAATCATGTCCCATTTGGCAGGCAAGCAGCTGAAATGGACAAAGTGATGCATGAGTTGGGGAATACATTGAGTGACCAGGATGTAAATGCGGTAGCTTCTCAACACTTTGATGCACAGCAGGTAAAAAGTCATCAGGGCAGTCGTATTCTAAAGTTAGCATTGATACCAAGTCCTTGCTTAAGATATCGTTTCACTTCAGGTGCTGGAGAACAAGTGGGCCAGTGAGCTGAAACAAGTGACGGACATACAGAAGCATGAATATCAGGAGTGGGTCATCAAACTGCACCAGGACCTACAGAAATCCAGCAACAGCAGCAAAATCAAGTGAGTTTTTCCACATGCACAAAATGTTAGTTAACGTCCGTGTGTACTCTAACATGCTGCGTTTATTTGTACACATGTAGACGTGATTGTAGAATCAGTGGGCTGTGACCTGGCATGACACGTCACAGTAAATGTGTAAATCCATGTGTAAATCCAGTGATTCAGATTTAAGTCAGTTGCTCCGGTTTTTGCTCTCGGTTGAAGACACATTGCAGACACAGATGAAGCTAAGCTGCAGATGTAGCAGCTCAGAACAGACTGGATCAATGGCAGCTGTAGGTTGTCACATCAAGCCTTTTATTTGTCATCAGTGCAGAGGTTTTAGCCACATGAAGCATGCAGCTGTGCAGGTTGGATTCCGGCCTCTGCCGTTTGCTGCATGTCACTCCCACTCTCTCTTTGCCTTGTCCTTCCTGTCTGTTTCTCTACTGTACCTATCGTAAAAAAACAGAAATGCAAAAAATATTTTTTTTAAAAGAATTGATATGATGACATTAAGACTTTGAGTTTGTTGAGTAATAAAATTTAATTATGCAGGAAACAATAATGAATTGTGCCTTACTGGAACCATGCCCCCAAAAGCTGTATGCAGACTGAATCTTTAATAGAAGTCAGATTGGCCCTTCATGTTCAGGATCATAGCAGCTGCAGCATTTCTAATCTAAAACAAATTGTATGCTGATTCTTTGAAGTACATGCTACATTTACATAGAAATTGGATTGATTGCAGGAGATCTAAGACTCAGCTTGTCATAGTTTGACTTGAGCTTAGTGCTGCTGCATCAATTCTGACTGATGTTTTGGATAAAATGGGGGTAACACAAGTTGGATTTGACAGATTTAACAGTAATAATGTCTTGCATATTAATGCTCATATTTGCAATTAATTTGCTGAGAGAAATTTTGACAATGTGTGGTTTTTAAAGTGTTTAAAGTGTGTTTAAATTTTGTTTTTTATGTACAGCAGATGAACATCCACTCCAGATCAAAACTCATAGCATCTTACAGTTTTAGTTACGGTCATACTACTGACAGTACACATCAACCTACAAACTGAATTCAATCCTATTTGTGTAAATGAAGTGCTGCAATATAAAACACAACAATAATTATTTTGTGAAATGGAACTCATTAAATGAGAGAATCATTCTTTGAATCATTCATTCTGTTTTGTGTTATGGTGTGGTTTCTTGTTCTTTTTCTCCATTTTTTTCTTCCAGAGGCATCATAAAAATAACCTGCTCTTACTATAGAACAGTAGCTTAGACCACATGCAGCATAATGACAAGTTCAAATCAAACTAAAATACTATTTTAACCTTTAATTGTAAATATGATATGATGTAAGTAAACTATGTTTGTGTGGCTGGTTCTGTCAAATGTAAAGCTGTTCTTGATCATATCACAACATTTACACAGTTGTTTTTAATACGACAAACCGAACTCAATATGCTGGATTTATTCTCAGTGAGGAGATTATGGTGCAGCCCAGCCAGCTGTCAGAGCCTGCTGACTCTGGGTCCAGGCTGTATGAGGAGCAGCCTCAGCTGGAGGAGAGCTTCACAATTCACCTCGGTACTTGAACTCTCTCACCCTATACCATGCTTTCCTGGCATAACTCCTCTGTGTTCTGACAGTAACTATATCGTACACATTTTCACTATATTGTACTTTTGCAATGATGTGTCTTTTCAGAGCATAGGCTGAGATTCCAAATGTCACCTATCACATTAGCTCACAAGGTCATAGATATATTTTGATCGTTTGTTCCTTACTCTGTCCGCCTTTCGTTTTTTCTGTATGTGCTGATTGTTTTTGATCAGGAGCACAACTGAAGACAATGCACAACCTGCGGCTGGTCCGAGCAGATGTGTTGGATTTCTGTAAGCACCGGCGCCATGGCAGCAGCGGGGCAAAGCTACGGCGGCTCCAGACAGCCCTTTCCCTCTACTCCTCCTCACTCTGTGGTCTGGTGCTATTAGTTGACAACAGGGTCAACTCCTACAGTGGCATAAAGAGAGGTCAGTGGGGATGTTGTACGTTGAGAAAAACACTGAGAGACTATTTATTTTCACCGGCAACTGTATATAACTGTCTATTTCACACCTCTATACATGATGGATAGAACGTCCATTGAGCCTATGGTATTTAGAATTTATTTTGGATACAGTAGTATGGCAGGGGAGATAGAGACACAGACACTGTGACAGTGACGTCATATCTAATCTCGTGCCCATTTCACGTTCCTAGACTTTGCAACAGTGGCTAAAGAATGTACAGACTTCCATTTTCACTCTCTGGAGGAGCAGCTGGAGGAGGTACAGCAGTTAGTGCTCTACGCCAGAGCCCAGCGGAGCAGCAAACAAAAAGACCAACCCGGTTAGTCTATTGGCTGTTATTTGGTTCTCACTGACACCACATCTGTTTTATAGACAACACGTGAACTGAGGATTAGCAAACAGAAATCAAGCCTGGTGAGAAGAAATGTACAGCCTGTTCCTGGATGTGCATAAGCAGCATAGCTGATAACCTGAACAGAGACTGAAGAACCCAGAATGCATTACTAATTTCTTTTTTCATGGCCTTGTCTAACATAGCAGCTACAAGTGGTCATAAGTTAGTTGCTGTTTCTTAATCTTAATGTCACTGTATGAAGATCAGTTGCATGTCAGCAGTCGATTGATGTAATCCAAGGATAGAAAATTCAGATCCTTAAAGATGAAACATTCCCATATTACTGATGAGGTGGTTGTGTGTTTTTTTTATGTTTCCTCACAGAGGTTCTTAGGAATGGTGCTGATGATAAGAGCAAAAATGTTGAGAGGAATCCATCTAATATCTTACCAGGTAATACTTCTGAATGTTTTCTATGGTGACAGGAAGATTGAGGAAGTTAAAATCTCAGCTATTCTGTGTTTCTTTCCTTAGGTGAATTCTACATCTCACGGCATTCTAACTTATCTGAGGTTCATGTTGTCTTCCACCTGTGTGTGGATGATAATGTGCGCTCGGGGAACATCACAGCACGAGACCCAGCTATCATGGGCTTGAGAAACATTCTGAAAGTCTGCTGCACACATGATATTACTACCATCACAGTGCCTCTGCTGCTGGTGCACGACATGTCTGAGGTAAGAGTAGTCCAGATGCTTGCACATACACTTTAGCTGCTGACATGACATGAAATTGCTGGCGGTGCACGTTTTTGTAGTCCCAGTTGATGGCACAGTCAAAGTCTGTTTCCTCTCATTCTGCCTGAGCTTGTTTATGCACTGTGTCCCCAGCTGTGGTCTGGTTTGTTGAGCACTGGCTGTCAATTTAACTTAGCATTTCCCAGGTTTCCGCAGTTAAAACTCGGAGGGCAAAGTAGAGAGTCGTGAACTCTTCTGTTTACTTTGTCGCTCGAGTGTATGTACAGCGGTACAGTGGAAGCTTTTACTGACACATGAAGTCTCCCAGTACCCTACAGTTTATACTGATCAAAATAAGGTAAATACTCAAATGTCAGGAAAATATTTAGCAGTCCAGCACTGGAATCTTGTTTGCCCTTTGCTGAAAAATAATATAATTGTCATCTTTTAATCTTTTCTAAAGAGCAACTCAAACTTATCCTCAACAGAGGAAAAAAGGAAAACACAAAACGAGTGAATCCCATAAGATCGAAAGCAAATACTAAACAATCCTTAGGCTTGTGTGCACACATGCTACAACATGCCCAGTGAAAATTTTCTTTTCATGTCTAATCAAGAGTCTTTGTTTACATGACCAAAGGCTTCTAACTTTTGAAGCCTTAGGAACTAAAGCCTCTTTAATTGCTGGCCTTTGGTTTCACATCAAAACCTTCCTATCTGTCGTATTCTTTTCAAGCATGTTTCCCACTTAGTGAGTATGTTTGCCTGTTTGTACAAGTCTATTCTTGTGTTTTGGCATGATTCTAAGAAACTACAAACCACAATCAAAAAGTCATATACAACAAGGCTGTGCCGTTTATTTATGTTTTTGGAGGAACTTCTTTTGCTTGCATCCATTCAGGGCAGTTGACGTCAAAGGAAAAATCACAAAAGAACTGTTGAAAGACTATACAATATGTATATCAAGGTTTGAGGAGAGGAGAAGGCGTGGCAACGCCATTACTGATACTCTATTGAACAAATGGCTCACCTTGTAGAGCACATGCCACATAGGGCAGTGATGCAAGTTTGATTCCAACCTGCGCCGTTTGCTGCATGTCATCCCCTCTCTCTTCCCTTTCCTTCCTATTTCTCGACTGTAACTATCATAATGAAGCAGAAATGCCAATAAAAGGGACGCCTGTTTCTTAATTCATCAAGGACAACTACCAAGAACATCATGGTCAGGGTCATTCAATACTTGTGCAACAGCTACAGCTAACAAAACACCACACTGACCTCATTCATGATGAATTTGGGATCTTTTTACTATCTCTTGTATGCTATCTATTATATTATAATTTTTTTTTGTGTAGATTATGTCCAAGCACACTGAAGACTGAGCATAGATGAGAAGTGACTTTGAGACAAACAGAAGCATTCGCAGAAGAATTCATGCGGTTGAAGACCAAAAAAATGCAAATTCTAATCCGCAAATCTGTGAGCTCAAATATTCCTTATACAAACATGGGAGCTTTTCGAATACAGCCGCACAAACCATGTCAACGCCTACACGTACAGAATCACTTTACTACTATAAATCCTACTGTTTAGTATTGTCATATTTATCATTAACACTTGCTTGTTAAGGCTGTGTACACAAGCAGCTCTAGTCTTTGATTCAAACTGTTCAAAGGCTGAATGAATGTTCACTGGGGCTGAATGTCGAATGCACACCTGTGATGTGATATATTTAGTCTTTCACATACTGGATGTACTCCATTGTCCTCATTGTTCTCTATGTGAGACCAGTGCAAAACCAATGTGTCACTGTGAAATTTAACACTATTTTAGTTGTCAGCATGACTCTGTAGCAGTGCCACCAACACATCGTTTTCTGTGAACAGATGATTTGTAATTTCATTTTACTTCATATTTTCTTGCAGGAGATGACTATACCATGGTGTCTGAAGAGAGCAGAGCTGGTATTTAAGTGCGTTAAAGGTACGACTAAAACCTAGGGGAAAAAGACCTTCTGACCAAGCCATCCTAACACAAGTCTTAATGTCACCGCCATGTTCTCTTCATATATAAGCATATCATATTTCAGATTTGGTTGTATCCATCAAGGAACAAGACCAAAATTCCAACACCCTCACTAGAGATAATTCCCCATTCCAGTCCACAATATGACAGTGTTGTTCTTAGATATTTATCAGTAGCTGTTGCTGAATATGTGAAGTTCATCCCATGAATAATGCTTAAGAGATTTATGTGTTCATCACACTTCACAGCAATCTGCTTGTTAGATTATCAGATATCTGGTGAGCATGTGAACACTGTCTGGAGGGTGGCGCACGATGAAAACTCTGTCCAAACTGGAAATGGTCCACTCCATTCTCTGTGGCTACGTTTATGTGGATTGGCAAATATTATGGAAATCTGCTCCTGCTCTGAACTTGAATTGAAGAATTTTTCTAGTGGAAAATTTGCCTGATAGTGATGCCAGTGCAAGGAGTCTCCAACCTTGTACTACACGGGCTGTGCTCCAGTAGGTTTTCCATCCTGTCATGCAATTAATTTGTTTACATGTACATGGGTAATAGAGAATTGGCCAATTCTTCTCCACTGGCAGAATTTAGAATAAAATGGAATGTGTTTTGTTCACCTTTAGATTGGTAAAACGTGTGCTCATATTATTTCTGTGCTTCTGCTCTGGTGGCCTACTCTTGAATTCATTAACCACTGAGTCGGTATAGATTCTAACAAGAGTGTAAAATCACAATGGAAGTGTAGCAGAGGTACATAATGCAGTTTGGGGAGGAAGGTCTACACCAAAATAAGTTAATTAGAAGGACACTTGTTAATAATTATGATAATAATAGGATGTTTTTGTCAGAATAAATAGATATTTTTAAAATATAAAAAAAAAGACAAAAATATTGGAACTCCCCATATCTCAATGGTAAGAAGTAATTTAAAATAAATGCTATATCTGTACCAGAATTCAATTTAATAAATGTTCATAAGTGTTTGCCTAACCCGGCTTCCAAACAGACAAACCAGCCAACAAACATTGGTGAAAACACAGCTTCTTCAGTGATTACAAAACTTCTAATGTTTGGAATGCTCTGAGCATTACACATTGGTAGTGTTTAAATTTGTAATAGAGCTGTTTATCCACTATAAGCGAATATCAATCTGTTTCCTCTGCAGGCTTCATGATGGAGATGGCCTCGTGGGATGGAGGTATATCACGCACAGTCCAGTTTCTAGTGCCAAAAGTAAGGACAGAGTGTGTGTGGAATGCATTTTCTGTCTCTCAATTCATGGCTAAGACCGCAAACTTTGAGTAATTACCTGTCAAGAGTACTCTCGGTTAATTCAACAGCAATGTATACTTAAGGCACACAGTTCCACAATAGGCGTGCATGGCAGACTTTTGTCCTTTTTTGGCATTACTACTTCAAAATTCCCAGTTTGTCGCTGTTCACTAAGCCTAGCTGTCTTTTTGTCTCTCTCTTTGCATTTGCAGACTATTTCAGAGGAGATGTTCTACCAGTTGAGCAATATGCTTCCACAGATCTTCCGTGTCTCCTCCACCCTAACTCTCACCTCAAAGCACTGATGGATGGAAGTGATTATCATGGCATTCATGCTAATGATAAACAAATGTTAATAGCAACCACAACTAGTGTTTTTATCATGTTTTTATGTTGTTGTAAAGCTGAACGAATACACTGAACATTTGTCAGATTCACATTACATTTGTAGATGGAGGAATTGCGAACAAACCATCCTCAAACTGTCCTCATATCACTGGAAATAGATGTGCGTGTAGATTTGAAATGAGTACACACATTTTATGCAACTGATGAGCCTTGTTATTTTCACACCTGCCAAAGCTACGCACTCTAAATACAGCACTTCTTACTGAAAGATGCCTGGATTCCGTGGCTTAACAAAGCAGCTGTTGTAATTATCATATCAATCCTCCAGAGTGCAGTTCTGGTGACAGACAATTTTAATGACATGAAAAGTACTAAGCTTACATGGCACCAGCACTCAAGTATTTGTTGCCCCTCAAATGTCAATTTGACTTTCTCAGTACAGCATAAAGAAGAATATTGAGCATCCTGGTTGTTGTGGTGAAGATTTTTCACTTTTTTGTTGTTATCAATTAGTCAATATCAGTCAATGTGAATCTAATATTTACATAAATGCACATTACAGATTTCATCTTAAAGATGAGTTAAATCTTTTACGTATGAAGGTTCTGCAAGCATCATATGTAATTCATTGAATGCGAATAATAAGGACTCAGCTGACTCGGTGCTCACCTATTATATGGGTGTATATAGCTTCTTATTTTGAGAGAGGTAGTGTCACTCAGAGAGAAACGATGTGAACTTTAGTCTGCAACCTCCTGTAATCTGAAAGATGTTTTACATTGCTCCAAAGTAGAGCAACAGGAAGATGTGTTTATGCTGCATTACTGTGAGTTGTCAGTAGCATTCTTGGTGTATTCATTCATGTTTTCTCCCTCTCCTCTACCTGTGTAACAGCAGATGGCACTGTTCTTGGAGACTAAGATGTGAAAAGAGTGAAGAGCACACCTAACACATTCCACTAATTAGGTTTAGGCAAATTCCAGTATTCTGAAAATGCTGCCTCATATGTTTCCAGTGTTAATGTTTGACAAATGAATTTTTTGTCTTTTGCCTTCTGAGATCTCTTTACATTTTATGTCGCAATATTGACTAAATTATGATTTGTTGTAAATGCAAACTTCTGATGTGAATTCTTTGTGAAAGTCATTAGAGCTTTCTGCAAGCCTCACATTTCAGCAAATTACATTTACTTGAGATGCCAGAAGTGATGATGTTGCCATGTCATTTGGTTCTGCGTTTTATGTACATACACTTATTATCCACAGACATGTAATCTCCTTGATGTTAATAATCTGTGTCATTCATTGGGATTACATTCCTGCATGTCTAATGGTGGCCTAACGCATTTGAGACAGGGCAAAATCAATTCATCTTGTTTTCCACAGTCATCTGCGGTAGTAGTATTAAGATGATTGAAAGAGTTTGGATTGTAGCAATCAAAAGTGAGATGCCTTCTCTTCTTTCATGATAAACAAGATGACCAACAGAGAGTGTTATGAGATGCCTTAATGGCATCTACATCATGTTGAAACCTGCTACTGTTTATGTCACACTGTTATGCTGAGAACCCACAAAATTGTGGAAATATGTATTGCTGAGTGCTTGGCATTCTTGGCATTGGTCTCAGTGGCTGAGAGTATTGGGTGTCTTTGAGTGGTGAAACCAAGGTGCTGATTCAGCATGATAATCTTCTTCTTTCTCTTTGTAGCGGTGCACACATGCTCAGATGAAACACAGACATGGCCATCAGACATACATATCAAAATTCACTGCCTTGGCGTAAAAAGCACTGATTCATGTACAGACGGAGGCAAGAAGAAAATACCTAGAATGAAACAACCAAGGTCTCCAAGTGGACACAAGTATCACGTCTGTAATAGAATCATTTTCACACCATAGTCAAACTGACATGGATTAAGATAATGGAACCATTCCAATGGAACGTCCTTACTATTTAATTAGACTTAAAATAGCACTGGTTAACATTTATCAGCATAGCCATCAGCATAAGTAGCTATGCCATAACATTTAGAGTGTGTGGTGTACTGAGGTTGCCATCACATGCTTACAGAGTAATGATAGAGGAATGCTTTTTTTCAGACAAAAATTGGATTGTTGTAGAAGATGGCAAGAGAACCATCTTATGCAGTGGAGTAACTGAAGCAGAAAGTTCATTTCCTGAAAAAAGTGTGATCATTACAAGCACAATTGGTCATTCAGATCTGTCAGATTTTTAATTACTCTGGCAGACATGAGTGGCAAGATTATTAGAACTATTGAATAATGACAAAGCGGTAAAAAGTGAAAATAGCACCGAGTTTAAAAGTGAATGGCTCCCAAAAAATAGTGGCACTTAAAGTGTCAGTGGTGCAATTAACAGTTCAAAGAAGTAGAATTAAGTTTTTTGAGAGGAGAAAATAAGAGGCTGCTATTAGATATATGAAATTATTGTCCGCAAAATAATTGTAATACTGTAATCAGTAGAAAGAGGATGTAAGAATTGGCCAATGAATGTCTTCTCCACGTTTGTTTAAGAATTGATCCTTCATAATGCAGCCATCCCTGTATAAACAGCAGACCACGATACACGTTAGCAATGACTTCATTCTATTCCATTAACGATGCTCTCCGCCTTCGCTGTCGAGAACTCACATACTTGTAGCGGAACTTGAACAACTTTGTCTTCAAAATAAAGGTTCAAATCAGTGTCGCTGATAACAATTTGCGCGTTCTAACAGAACGTCAAGCGACGTTATTTCAGCATAATTTCCTTGGAACTATTCTAGAAACGCGCGGTGCATTGGTCGTTTATTTTGAAAGATCAAACCAGAAGCCGCTCTGGTTAAGTAGACAAACTTGACGCTGCTTGTTACAGCTGGGCAGTCCACTCCTCTCCACAAGTGGACTCACAGCGGTACGTCGGCAATGAGCGAGTTGGTGTATGGATTTTCAGGAGCCGAACATAACTTAAGGTAAACTTTTTGCTTTGAAAAGCCACCCGCGGTATAAAATTGTTGATTTTTGTTGCAGGTATGCTTATTCCGCCCGTTTCGGCAGATAAAAACCCAACGCGACACTTTGTAACTTGAGGGCCATTATGTGGGTTCAAACTTATTCATTGTACGGGCTGTCTGCACTGATGGTGGCGACGAAACCTTGAACTACGAGGGGGAAATTGGTCGTAGCCACTGGTTTGCGACAAAATGTACAAATGTGGCGACGTGAAATTCCGAAAACAGATAAAACCGTCTTTTTTTGTTAGCCTGGAAACGGTAGCGCGTGACGTATTGGTCTCGAGTTAGCGGTGAGCGGTGTAACGTTAGCCAGGGTCCCGCACGGCAGCAGCAGCAGCAGCGGCAACAGCGGCGGCGGCGGCGGCAGAAGCGGCAGCAGCAGAAGCGGCAGCAGCAGCAGCAGCAGCAGCAGCGTGGTGCTTTCTGGAAGTTTTTCCACTCCTGCTCCTCTGCCAGGCTCCCCGCAAACCGACGTGCTGCCAAGTGCCAGGGTGGCAATAAGTTTACATGGCCGGCCGGTCCTCACCGACGCATCAGCCGTGCTCCCTGTAATCATTTGGCGTTGTGTTGGCGGGATTCCTGCTATTTTGGCACGTTGGTGTATGTTGGCTGTCGGTGTCTAAGGACAGACCGTGTGCGGAAAGTTACCGAAATCTCGGGGGCGTCGAAGAGACGTTTTCTTGACGCCTGTTTTTGAATTTACAATCCTGAAATTCATTACAGTAACCCTATTATTATTTTGTTTTAAAGCTACGTCATTGTAATTGTACGTTAAATATATTGTGTGGAACTTTGTGCAGATAAATTTGATGTCTTTGAAATCTTTGGGCTTTTCTCTACAATTTGATTAAAAAAAAAAACACTTTAAAAACATGCAGCCATTGCTGGTTAGGTCAGAGTTTGATTTAAAGACTTTGATTTAAATTTGACAAAAACAGTTGGTTATTTACATTGTTGCCAAATGTTCTGCCAGATTGGTTGTTTCACTTGTAAAGCAGATGCTGCATTCCATATCACAGCGGTTCACTTTATAATACGTATCATTATATATCAATCAGGAACCCCCTCGCAGTCTGTTATGTCCATTGAGGTTTTCCACTTTGAACAATAATATTGCATATTTATTCCTGAGTGCGACTAGTGGTGTCAGATGTCCCCCATTGTGTATTCCTCCTTTCTTTGCAAAGGAACAGCATCTTATTGTTATTTCGAGATTTAAACTGGAGCTAATTTGGGAAAGTTTTTCTGGGAATACACATAGCTGGAGAGTTTTACACATGCAAGAGCTCGACGGGAATACCAATTTAGAAATGCTCAGTAGCACTTCAGCAGTAGCTGTTGAGGTTGAAGAAAGCGGTTGCCTTTTAACAGTTTCTAAGTTGAGCTTCAAAGATTATTTTTTGAGTAAAACTGTTAACTGCCTCATCCTAATTATATGTAAGAACATTGCAGTGTTGTGATGCTGGCAGTAGAGAGACATTTCAAAATGCTGAAACATAACCTCTGCTAATGCCTTTTCCACGAATTGTTTTTGTCTCCAGTTCTGAGCCTTACTGCTAGATGATTTAGCTTGTTTTGACTTCCTCCTTTGAGCAAAATAGCTTTTTCAAACACATTGGACAAAATGTGAACTTGCTGCATTGTGGTGCTTAATTTCTCACTTATGTATCATCTTTCGTGTTTCTTTATCTGGTCGATGAGATAAAATGACATTAATGGAAACCATTATTACCATTAAAGTAAGCTGCTTCTCCTTGCTACAAGCATCCGAGAGATCTAAAGGTTTCTAGGCTTAGTTTTGTCACTCTTTGGCATACACCAGAAACTTAAAGGCTCAAAACCACATTAAAAAGGACAAGGATCGAAGGGTTAAACAGCCCTAACCCATGACAGAGGAACTTTTATTGTCACGATGACCATGACTTTCCCATTAACAAAGACCTCCTTCCCCTCTCTACGGACCACTCAAGTGTGTTATTCATTCTAGCCGGGAAAATAGACTCTTCTCTTTAGTCTTGATGGCCCCGGTGACTCTTGGCTTCTCTTCTGAAACACTGACTAACCTCAGCCTTCCCTTTATTCCTTTAATATAGTACAACAAATCACATTGAGTCTGTAACTTTGGTCTTTACACGTGTAGTCAGGGATTCCTTCATTTTTATTCCTCCATCGAACACGTACTGGAGAGCTAAGTGGTGCGTGGCATTGACCAACATCAATCCAATCCAACAATAATCAGATGTCATTTTGAATGATCAGACTATGAACCCAGACCCCACAACAGTCACATTCTTACCATTCACTGCTTTCTATGTGTGACCCCAGGAGGGCTCCGTTCCGCTTTCTGCAGCGCTCATCTGCTGCACGGTGATAGAGAAGCTTTTTTTTTTTTTTTCAGCCTGGATGCTGTGGCTACACCAGCTGGCTGTTCTCTAACTGGTCTCCAACAGTCTAATATACCTCCACGCCAAACGCATGATAATCACCCATCGTTGTGGACATCAGGCTACTTAGGCAGGAAGGCTTTGCACTTTTAATCAGTCATGGGCTCTTTCAGTTGTGACTGATGTGCGTGCTGTTTATGTGTATCTTTATACTCCGCTCCTGAACATGTTCAAGGCACGTGGTGGCTTACTGGTGAATATGGTTTAAGCTACCCCTTCCTTTTGGGAAGGGCTCAAATAGGTTTTGCTGGAAGGGCTTTGTGGGTTGTGTTTCTCTTAAGCTCTGTGTCCTCTTCAAAGCATTGTGTGCTGCTGTCGCGCTGGTATCGTGTGTAGCCATGAACAGAGACAGGTATGTGATCTGTACAATGGCAGTCTCTCACATCGGAGAACTGCAGGGGACACCCACTTCAGCGGGAAAGCTCTCGTGACAAGACAATCCTGTTTTCTATACATTGCTTTCTGGCTTTCATTTCCAAGTTTGGTTAATAAGTTGGTGTGTTGAAGTTGTGCTGCTCTCATAGCCTAAACTACGTACTTTTGATGTCACAAGGCACAGGAAAGCTGTCTTTGTTTTGTGCATTGTACAAAAACAATATAACTTCTTTGGAATTTTGTCTGCAGGAAATTAAATGAAATCTCGCCTAGGCTTAAATTGGACCAGTTGCCTTGGGTTACATGTAATTTGAGCTGCTGGCTTTATATTGATGGCTTCCATGCTGGCTGCCTTGTTTCCTTTTATCTCTGTGTGAACTCCTATTTAGCAGAAGTCAATTTCTCGAATCTACATGGTGTATTTTGTAGTTATCTTTAGGCAAACATTCAAACCATTTGTGTCTTCTGCATGTGCTGTTGAAGAGATTGCATCCTCCGAGCAATAAAAATTGTGAACATCAATCCCATTTGTGACCAGGGGTAAAAGTTGTAATGGCAGAAAAGAATTGATAAGCATGAAAGTGGGAAATGGTGCTAGCATTGGAATGTTCATTATTGGATCAGCATAACTCACCAACAGAGGGGAAAAGGGTGAAATATTAGGCACCCTGTTTGGGAAGCAGAATAGTGCAGGAGTTTTTCCCAGCTCTCTGCAGGCAACGGGGTCAAAGTCCAAACGGCTTCTCTGTAATAGAGCTAGGGCCAGCTGGAGCAGAAAGAAAGACTGCTAACAGGCTCCGCAATTGGGGAAAAAGAAAAAAGAAAAGATGACAGCTACCCTGCCACCAAGGACTGACACCACTGTAACATTATTGTCAGTCAGCTTTATCAGAGTTTCTGGGCAGTTTTCGTTTGTTTAAATTTATTTCGCCCCATTTAACTTAAAGGGTCACAGGACTTTGGAGGGATGGGGGGGGGTTGTTTGAAACTACCAAATAAAAGAAAACAACAACAGTTTGACAAGTTTCACGTTGACATCTGTCCTACCCACATGTTTTAAGATTGTAGTGGCCTGCATAGTGTTGAAGGCAAAATAGCCTTAGGTCCAGTTCTCACAAAAGGTTGGGAAGAGCGTGAGTAGACCTATCAGATTTGGGTAATTCCTAATTAATGAGAGGCACTACTTTGTCACTTTGACAAGGCTGCACAAACACAGCTAGACTCCAGATGAGATGAGCATGGGCCCTGGAGCAGAGATAACACACAGGCCTGTCCTCAGACATTTTCCCATGGTGATAAAGACATGGCTAGATGTTTGAAATACATATACTGTCTATTTTTCTTTCACACTGTCTCACACATCTGTATACAGGCTGGACTTCCAGTGTGTGAGAAATGTGAAAACCCTCATATTTTACACCAGGCGCATAGTGTCAGTGCAAGTGTCATTGTCCAACCAACACAGTTGTCATTTTTGCGCCCAAGTTATGTAAGTAGCAAATGCACGTGTGCCGATGTATGCACCCGTGGGCGCGTTGGTCTTAAAATGAGGAGTGGTCAGGCAAAGTGTGTACAACGCTAGCATGGGGCAGCAGAACGCTTTTATGCTTTAAACCGATTCAAACCACATCTAAGCGTCTCTCCTATTGTTGTCTGGTGTTTTTTCTTCTTGAGCGCATTATTCAGATGCATCTTACATTTTTGTAATAATGATAGCAATAATAAATGATTAATTTGTACAACACATTTCATACTGGAAATGTAACTCAAAATACTTTAAGAAAAGAAATTACATGCACGGTGTTCTACACTTGAAATGGGAATATTATGGAACCTGTTAAGAACATTATCAGAAGATGGAAAATTAAAGCTACTGGATAATTTAAAAATGAAGATACATGGCTGTAGTGCACCAGACCATAAATCATAAACCATAAATCATCTAAACGGGGCTCTTAGTGGCACATCTAGAAAACAAATCTGGTTGGGCATTTAATGTAGCAAATTATGAATGACACTGCAACTTGATAAACTGAAGCTGAAAGTGCCAGGAAACACAAAACAAAACGGATGACGAGTGGTGAAGAGTTAAATTTACGCCTATTTGATGTTTTTCACAGAATGGGGAAACTGCGTAGTATAAGACACCAAGGTATTCTCTTTCATGTAGCAAGCTGAAAGGGATGCTATTGAACGTTTGAGGGAGACCTTTGATATGTGAGATGCTATGTGCTCTGTGAAAGGATCAAGCTTATGATTTGAGTCAATATGTGTGAGTGCTTTGATGCCCTTCGTTTCGTCATAAATGGTTTGTTGAGCAGGCTTTTGGTTGGTCCCTGCAGTTGACACGTGTGATAAGAGGTCGCTCATGTTCCTCCACATCAGGTTCAAGACGTACACGTACACACAGAAGGGTTTCACACCTTTGAACTTGTTTTGCCAGTTTGATAGTCACTACATTGTCTGTTTTTGAGCAAGTCAGTGGGTGTGGTTAAAATGAAGGAAGGACCTCTTTGCCTTCATCATCTTCCCCTTTTGTATTGAACTATGTGATAATTGATATGTTGTTTTCCCATGAATCGAATTGTGTGTTTGTTTTCAAAGGAGCCATTTTATGTGATGAAACGTTTCTGACTCTAGGCAAGATGTCTGCTTAAAAGGGTGTATATGAGGTGTATGTTTACTTACACTGTACTCTATATGTATGGATTTATGCCTTTTTGTGTATATTACTACTTTGAGAGAGAGGTGATCTTTGCCCTGATCCTCCACCTTCACCATCTGGTTTGTGTAGCATTTGGTAAAGGCGTTAATCATTGGAAATTGGGGCCACTTCTGCTCTGACAACAGCTGGATAAGGGAGATAGGCTTGTTTTTGTCCACCAGTGCTTCTGTCTGTCTTTTCTCTTCCATAATAACTGTGTCCATGCAGCTGTAAGGTTCATGACCTTGTGTTTCCGGTTTCTTAAACAGCTGGACGGGCCTCCTTCACACCATCCTCTGTCCATAAAATCGCTTTTCCCCAAGCTTCATGCAGGTTATCAGATGATTCAGTACTATTATTTTTCAAGTTCTTAAGTTCTCCAACTTTCATTTGACTAACAGTTGAAAGAAATTGCTCATATATATTGCCCTGTTGGAGCCTGTCCTCTAGCAGACAGTCAGGCAGTCGGCCATAACTGGCTCCATCCTTAATGGGCATGCTCCTGTTTCCCCTACCCCCAAAATATTTATGTCAGACTAATAACTCCTGCCATTGCCCTTGACCAAGGCACTAGTTGGAAGATTGTCCCCGGGCGCTAGTATGTGCATGTAAGTGCTGCCCACTGCTGCTCATGGTAAGGATGGGTTCAATGCAGAGAATTAATTTCCCTGACACCATCACCAGTGTTGGGAAACAGACTAGTAATTTATATAAATCATTTCTTCATCCTGGTAACGGTGTGACCCAACTGTGGACAGTTGTGTAGCATGCATGCGTTTCGTTGTTGGTATGGTTGTTCGATTAGCCTATAGCTGCCTTACATACAGCTGCTGGTGAACAAATAAGAGATGGAATCCAATTTAAATTTTGTCAGCATAAGAGATTTTTGTGTCTTTCCTTCTCAAGTATTTTAGCCAGTCACAAATTGAATAGCTATCAGTATAAATTGGAAATATTATTTGAAAAAGTGAACTTAGGGTGCTGGCAGCACAAACCTCACATCCATTGTATTTCTGATGATTCCAGATGAAGAACCCGTCATAAAATCACAACTAGTGGTGATCGTCTGCGTGAGCTGTGGCCAGTCATCCAGTCAGCGTGTCTAAATTTTGTTTGGAGCAAAACAGAGCTGTGCCACTTGGAGTGGGGACACTTGGATTTGTGGAAACTAACAGTTTGTAGAGCCTGAATTGGGCCTGAAGTTCGCATCCAAACCTGAAATGACTGCTGATATGACATACCATAATATTTTCATTATGTTTGTATCCAACATGGGCTGACACAGAGCAGGGGCTTTTCAAACAGAGTACAAAGAAAACTCCAAACTCACTTGTCACCCTTACTAGTGGGTTCAGACAGCCATCAACATCTCAGTATCTGTACTTTAAGGGGTTTGGTCACTGACGTAAATGACTACAACACATCTTGTATCAACCTTGGCATCCGATACGTGGAGTACTTTGCTGATAAGCTTAAAGACAACCTAGCATATTTGCTGAATAAGAACACTGTGGCTGTATGCTAGAACATTGAGTCACTCAAATGTTAAGACTTTGCTGCATTTGTCCCACTATAGTATCAATTATCTTTATGGAAGAGTAGATAATATGTGAATTTTCTCAGTCATCCAGGTCATGGTTATGCAAGAGGGTTGAATTCAACCCTTTTGGACAGTAGGTAGTATTAATTAATTTTCCTGTTTTTAAAAAAACACTATCGGAATCAATACGGCGAAGGTTGGGCGTGGTAGTGTTTCAGTTGGTGGCTATTCTTTTGTCTGGGTGTTTTTTTTGTACTGATTCCATGATAAAGAGTGTAAAGTGTAATGGGAAAACCCAGCACATGAAATATTTTTTATAAAGGTGATGAAAAAAAGTGATGCAGACAGGCAACCTGGAGTGGTGTTCTCAGTAGTCTGAAGTGGAGAAACGCTGCAAACCAACGTTCATCCTCTTCACAAGCAGAAATCAAATTGATGTGTAGATCTGTCTTGAGTGAAACTACAGTATTGGACATGATTGATCTTAAAGGGGCTGTAACATTATGTACACCTTAGGCAGAGTTTTATGGATCAACTCAAGATTTCATAATTTAATTTTCATTATTTATGATGTTTTGGAGGTTGTAACAGTGCTGTGACAGCAGCAACAGCTGGTGTTGTCAAAGTGAAACAGAAAGACATTCCCAAACGGGACCATAACTGGAGGGTTTTGGTACAATACATTATGACCTGTAAGTTGTGGAAAATCAACTTTCTGGCCGTCTTTGATGGTCCCTGTGGCTATTTCTAATCCTAAAGGCCCTACTCGCTAAAAGCAAATGGGTATGTATAGTAGCTGTGTGTTTAATAAGCATCAGCATCACGTATTTATTTAAAGGTTAATTTGCTGTGGAAGCACACAATGACTGATTGATCATCCAGTGCTTCGTGATATGTATAATATGGATGACATTTAGGCTTTATTGGATCCCTCCTGCTACACCAAGAGCAGTGGCCTTGAACTATTTCAGACACATTGCTTTGGGTTTCTTGGTTTATCAAAGCATAGAGCAATCATAATGCCATGGTGGGTTTAGTCAACACTGAAGGGCCAAGGATTGTGGAATATAGCTAAAGCTAAATGTAGCACAGTAGACAAAAACAGCTTGATTTTTGTTAAAGAACAAAGTTTGGACTAAAGTCTAAACAACTAAGGGTGTATCTATTTACACCTTTATTAATAAGGTAACTTGGAGAAAGCTTTAAAAAAACACCTAAAATTAGAGGTTCCTGGGATTTCCATTCCTTGTTAATAATTAGGTTTGTATGATAGTAATGTTTGTGTTTTGGGTTGGTAACTCATATCAGTGAGATAATATGCTTTAGCCTACTATTTTAAAGGAAGGGTGTGTTTGTTTTGGGTGTATTTGTCTGAAAAAGTTTCAAAGAGGAAATCAATGTTCTCTAAGTCAAGTCACACAGGTACAAGCCATGTTGGCAAGGCCAGGCATATTTCTCAAAAATTTAATTTTCAGAAATCTCTTAATTCTTGACAATCCACCCCTGTTTCAGAGAGGAAACGTTGCCAGCAGCCATTCTCCACCCATTGATCGGCCTCTGTGCTTCAGAATTGGAGATCCCTTAAAGCCAACAATAGCCTAATGACATGCTCACCCGTCTACCCTCCTACCCGAAACCCCGTTCCAGATCTCCCTCTGCTTGACTTTTTTGTCCCTCCCTTTCCATGTTATCAAATTAAAAGCTTTTCTATGGAAGGTTGGTCTTGGCCCTCAGGCTTGAGGTACAGAAATGGCAGCGGGAGTGGTGTGTGCTTGTGTGTATTCATGTACGTGTCTAATCAAATGGGCTTATAGCTGGCTGAGCTGATGAACCAAGAAAAAGGTTAAAGCAGGCAACGGACTAACGGACATGGGCGAGTATAAGCTTAACACAGACTGACGTGGAGGAGGGGAGGTAATTGGATAGTGTAGAAAAGCTGCCCCTGCCCTGATAGGCAGTTGAACATGCTATGCAGTCAGGGGTTAAAAGAGAGAAGTTTTAGGGAGTGGTTATGGATGGTAAATGAGAAGGGATGGGTGAGATATCAATTTATTCGTCACTTCCCAACGGCCTGTTGTGCTGATTGTATCACACTGGTGTGTGTGTGTGTGTTAAGTGAAGCCTTTGTCTTTAGGTATGCCGTGGGAAGACAGAAATACGTTCTTTTACTATTGACACAGTCAGTTAAAGTGACAGGATTCATCAAGTGCTTTGGGATTTTTCCAATTTCCACCTCACAGCAGAGAGAAGGGAGGGGGGACACAGAGGAAGAGGACTTAATGAGGGGGGATGAGATGGGGAAAGAGAAAAAAATCATACTAATGAGCATAGGGTTGAAGCCGGTGATAAAGAGCGGGGGCAGATAGGAGGTGCCAGAGTGGAAGGTGTTGATTAGATAAGAAGTGCCAGCAAACTTTTAATACGCTATGATTACTTGCTGGTTGTAAGCAATGTTAACCTATAGATGAACATCTCACAATGCTCTTCGGCTGATAAATATCACTGTACCAGATACTTCAAATTCATTGTGTTTCATCATCTACTAGTCATTCTGTGTTAGATGGAAATACAATTTGAGCCATGTTATGGACAGTAAATACTTAATAAATAGTGTTAAATTAATGACTTAACCGATAGTCAAGCATGATGCTCTTCTATCGGCTGTGATGTATATTGTAGGTAAACTCTGCCTCTGGTCAGGGCTAATGATGCTGAATAGTTTTACAGAGGCATAAGCCTGTCATTCTTTAACAAAGTTGTTTTGACTGTTTTTAGAAATGAAGTAGTACTACTGTGAGTAGATAATGGAGCCTTTTTTTTTAGAGAGAAGATGCCATAAGTCAGTTTTCTGTCTGTATCGCTGTCTGGCTTACAAATATCTGGTTTGTTGCTGTCAGTGAATGAAAAGCCACAGCCCAGGGGGGAACACGTTATCAGTCACTTTAACTAACAAGAGGCTACACAGCTCCTCTCTGCTTCGCTCCATTGTTATGCTGTTTGTATTGCATGGCCTAGTAATGGTCAACTCCCTGATCTGTCGCCTGCTTCAGTCTCGTGTTTGGATGGGGGTCTAATGGTTTTCTCATTAGCTTCCCCTTAATTCATGCTGTGACACATTCACAACCCTAATCCTACACAGCACAACCCCACTTTGCCTGCATTCCAATCGTTGTTTCACCTGATAAGTGTGTGTGTGTGTCTCCATTGAACTGCCTGTGGACCATGTCTCTATCAGCCGTGTAACTGATGCAGACAATGCGCCACTTTAAAGAGCAATATTGGACAGGTTCATCTCTCCTTCTCCAGTTCAACATCTGTATCATTCCATCAAACCTTTTCTAGGTAAGAGCTGATTGATTTTTCGATTAACTTGGCGGGACATTGCATGAGAACATGAGTAGCAGACAGCCATCCGCCTGCTGGCGCTGTCTTTAAATTGTTAGGTTAGTCACATGATTTGCAGTGAAAAGAAGGGTCAAAGATCATGGTGATGGATGTGGATTTAAGATTACAGGCTGGGGGGAGGGTCAGCAAGGTCAGAGCCAACTTTCAAGTAAGCTGAGACAGAACAGAAATCAAACACTAAACTTTTTTTTTATTGATGTAGGTAAAACTAGAGGCTTGTTATTATCCCGTTAGCGATAAAGCACAAGGCAACAGTGTTATGTTGGAGATCGGTGCTCACCTGGAAGCTAGGGTGTGGAGTGATGTGGAAACTGGTAGATATGAACCAACTTTACTTGGACTGTTGTCATGCTAGGTTTGTTTGTGCCTAGTTGAGCTGGTTTGCCCCTCTACATGCGTCAGGACATTTTATCTCCTCTGTTTCCCTGTTAATTATGCAAGCATGCCACCAAAGACACTGTCACATCACGCAGACGTTTTCCTGCGAGAGCATGGATTGTCTTCTGAATACTCACAAACAATATCTCAGATCGCATTAGGGCCGGCCATTGAGAATTATCTCCTAATTCAATGTGGTTCCGTTGTTGGAAGATTTAATTAGTTATGTGAAAATTACAATGTATAAAAATAGAAGAGATCCTATCACAATCTACATATTTTGGAAAATTAGTATAGAATGTAATGAACAGTACCAAAGGTGTGGCAATAATATTCTTTGTTACTGTTGCAGTTCCTGAAGGCTTTGTTTTGCTTTCAGCATGTGACCCCCTATGCTGCCTCGAAAACAGTTGAAATACGTGTCACTTGTCCAGGCAAGCGTGCAACAGAAGCGAGTTCAAGAGTGAGTGGCCTGTGAGGCCAAATTCAATATGTGGGCAAAACAACCACCATGAGGAATACGATCAGCTCAACAGCGTGCACTAAGTTTGCAGCATCATCAGTTCCATTGGCTGGCTATTTCTCTTCAAGTGACGTACACATCAATAAGCAATGAAGCTACGTTAGTGCCAGTGTGGCTGATGAATATTGTCCTCTTCCACAAAACATGAGCTATGGAAGGCGTTCTTCGTTAATGCAGTGGCACCTTATTGTAATTGAGGAACGCGTTGCTCTGTAGGCCCAACTGTAAAATAAGTGAGGCTGTGATGCCGTCTTTGACATTTGCATATAGCTTTGGGATAGGTACCTGTCCACTATGGGCTTAACCATGGTTTCATTGAACGGGTATCGTTCTGCAAAGATTCAGAAAGCTTGGTGATGGTCATGTGACATCTGCTGGACAGGAGGTAGCGATGTTATGGCAGCACCCAAAGCAAGTGGTGTTGCTGTGCTATTCATTGAGGGTTCCTTCAGCTTTCTGTATATCTGTATTGTGCAGAGAGGAGAAATGTTTTTACACCAGGAATGCAGCCTAGATAAAGGCCAGGCCTGCTGTCCGTCCTTGCAGACAGTGAAGTCCATGAATGTGCATGGACTGGGAGGGAAGGACGCAGTGCTGGAACTATTTAGCTGAAGCCAAACAGAGACCTAAACCTTCCTGATTAGGTTTCCTCAGCCACCCCCTTAATGGTAACAGTGGCTTAATGTCATCTTGGAGCAGTTCCCTCTCATCTACCTAAACAACTACTGTCTGCACACATACACACTCTCATACACTTGCTATATTCTGCTATCCATTTGAACCGCACGTTAATAAAAGGACCAATTGAAATGGGCTCCATACCTGACTATATCACATTAGTCTCCTTCCACAATGTATACAAAGCCTGTTTTGTATTGTAAGAATTCCACTTGGTCATTAGAGTCGATTTTAGGGAGCTTGTGGCTGAATAGGGCTTGTTAAAGGAGCGGTGGGATAGCTGACAATCCCCACTCCATGTAGCTTAACCTGGATTGTAGTATTTAAACACATAAGGTGACCAGGGGAGTTAAACTATGCTTGCCTTTTTCTCTAAGGCTATGGGAAGACGATGAAGGGCATGACTGGAATACATTGCAGACTCAGAGGTGTCATTAAGTGAGTGGTGGTTTCCCTTTTCCCTTTGCCTCCTGAGAGGCATGTTCTTCTTTGTGCGACAGAAATTATACTAGTTAAAGCTGACCACATTTTGGGGCACCCTGGTAGAGTGCATGCCACGTACCGCAGCGGTGCAGGTCCACTTCCTCGTGCCCTTGGCTGGACGTCACTCCCTCTCTGCCCTGTCCCTCCTGCATATCTTTCTACTGTACGGATCATAATAAAGCAGAAATGTAAAAAAAGATCATTACATTTGAAACAAATGTTTTTTGTCATTATAACTTGGATGTGAATACATGTGCTGTTCTTCCCTCCCTCTTTGCTTCCATCCCTTCCTCTGCCCGGTCCTCACTCTGACTTGCTACATGGGTCAAGACCTAAGCAGCCATTCAATTTACCCTGGAATTTGACTTTCTTCTGGGCAAACTTCCAGACAGACAGGCCGTAGCAGCTTGGGAAGACAAATCAGATTTCTCTATTCTTACCATTAGGGGCCCTTCAGTTTTCACTGAGAAAGTCTGACAGGGAGTCAGCTGGGGCCGCAATAGAAAGCATTCAAAGGGATTCAGAATCATAAAAGCATAACCAGTGGTGGGCAGATATGTCAAAAGGTTCATCTTAGAATGCAGGTCAGACACAGAGAGTGAGTCGACCTCAGGGGTTGATGAAGGATAAGAAAGCAATGGGGAGTATGGGGAGGTGGAGCACACACACAGACACACATACTGAATACGGTAGTTGGGATTTGTAGTGGCCAGACAGCCTGTGGGGGCACAGGCAGGTCCCCTGATGGGTGTCTTTCAGTGTGCCCAGGCCGAGTGGGAATGAGATCTGACGGGTGTGAAATGGCTCTCTCTCTCTCTCCCTCTACCCCCCTCTTCCATGTGACCCAGGCCTCTCCTAGGTCCAGCATCCCAACACTGTCGCATTGTCCTTCAGTTTCTCAGAGCCTGTAACTCAAAGGTCCTTTAACGGCTGAGCTCTACATATAAATGCTGTTGTATCGCTGACATTATTATTTGCTTGGTTTACATGAAGCCAAATATTCCAATTATAATTGGTGTAAAAGCTCAAACAGAATAAAAATGCTCCATATAAACACCTCAGTCTGAAAATAAAACAATTGAATGAAATTTCAATTGGCTGTAGAGGTCTAGTTTAAACCTTTTCATAAACCAATCAAAAGAAAAATTGTACCATGTAAAATTTTAAACTGATTTCTTTTTGGCTGCATTCTGTCTGCTCACGCCTTCCGTTTTGATGTTTATGCGAGGTGATGTACGTTTCTCCACTACCATTGATGCATTTTATTTAAAAGGGCAAGTAATTTTTATAATTCATATCCAAAGAGACTGGGTTTCTTCTCAGCATGGCAGCTCACTAGATGCCACCCAGATTCAACAAATGTTGAGAAAAAATATTAGAGCATCTTGCAAAACTTGAAGAAAACGCTGTCATCCACTAGGGCCCCTAGAACATAGGAAGGCAAGCCTTTTCTGTTAGTGTTTGTAGCCATCTGATGAAGGAAGGATAGGGATGCGTGTGCCCTCTTATCAATTTTGCTTCCATTCAAGGTTGGAAAAGTAAAGTAAGTAAACATCAGACCTTATCAGATGACTTGACGAGCAAACACCCGCAATCTTCAATCGGAATGATTTCAATCAGAGTGGAAAAAAGTGTGCATGTAACCGCAGCGATTGATTGCATCTAGTTGACCAGTATTCATCTGATTTTGATCATTTACTGAGCTGTGCGTTTCTGTCTTACACCAAGTGTTCTGTTGGAGACTGTGACATGAATTTTATTTGCTGGGAGAGAACAGATGGGCAGCACTGGCAGAGAAATGTCACACCAAATGCAAATATAGAACCTTGTTGTTTGTGTGTTTGTAGCGGTTCTGACTGTTCTAGCGCTTTCCCTCTGTTTCGAAGACTTGTAGACAACATTTTGTAATTATGATTAAAATGGGAAACTTATTTTTCCTTTTCACTCAAATGCAAAGAGATTCATAAATGAATGAACACACAGCAGAGAAGCTTTGATAATGTTAAACAGCCTGTCACATCACAACTCAACTTGGATTGACCTCACATCTTAATTAATCCTTAAGACTTAGACGGCGAAGCCTTTTCACAGATTTTCAATTTCTTTCTAATCTAAATATTTACTGGGAGCAACTACAGTCAAAGAAGCCAGGTTGATTGTACAAAACACATAAATGAAGCAAGGTATCTTCACAAAAGGCGTGTAATGGAGAATGTGACCAGAGAAAATGTCCTTCAGGGTGAGCCTGACTTAATAAATAAACAGCGAGGCAGTTGTTGTTCACTGTGGTGTTTTCTTGCAGTCCAACAGTTTACTGTCCTGAGCGTTCCTTCTCTGGTTAAGTTAACTTTCTGTTATGGGTCCTTGGTTCAGTTTGGAAGAACAAACTGTTTTCTTTTTTCAGACTTGCCTTGTGACAACAATCAGGACCCAATTACAAAGGTAACAGGATAAACTAGGCAAAGACTGAAATCTGCTCCCACCTCCTAATACTACCACTATTTTTGAGTAGTTAAAGGATGACAGACTTATTTTTGATCTATAAGGTTTTCTACCATGCAAGCGACGAAGCAGAGGGAGGAAGAATTTTCTGGCAAATGGTTTGGTGTGTTTGCCATGTTGCTCCAGCTGACTCATCCCCTCTGTCTGCTTGTTGATGTTGTTCCTGCTGTCCTGAAGCTGCTGGTGTGGAGCTCTGAAAATACACCAATACTATACTATATACTATTCCCTCTGTGTCTGTAATATTTTAGTGCTTACAGAAAGTACGATGGAATCTGTGTAGATTTCTTGATTTTCGTGAGCAAAAGTAGTCACTGCTGTTTCATCATTCAACCTGGGGCCTCTGAGAGACGGGTTCCATAGGCTTCAATCCATTTTACCGACCCTCTGAAGTGGCAGCAAGTGCCATGCCTCAGATCGCTGTTTCTCAAAGCTCTTTTTCTCCATTCTCATGTTCTACAGATCCAGAATGCTGAGAAGACAATGGATCATCCAGGTCATCTGAGACTTTTACTCGTCTTTGCTGCTGTCACTCCCCAACGACTCTCTCGTCCCACTGTGGCACCATCTGCCTCCCCACACACCCTTCTTTGCCCCTGCCCAGGTCCTTCACCCCTCCCCTGCCATCAGTAGTGGCCGTCTCAGAGGGGAAGTAAGGCGAGCCAGCCCCTGTAAATATGCCTGGATGGAGGTCTCAGTGGCGTCTCGTCCTGCTGAACTCCCTGACCTGTGGCCTGGAGATTTGTGTGGCAGCTGGGATCACATACGTGCCTCCATTGCTGCTGGAGGCTGGGGTGGAGGAGCGCTACATGACCATGGTGCTAGGTGAGAACTTTGTTAACACTGATAGAGGAGCTCTGGTTATCACCATTGGGGAATTTCTGGGTTCTATGCTGTTCACTGTTCACCGTGCTGTTAAGTGACATTTGTCTACTCTGCGGATTGTGTTTTATCGTGGGACTCAAAGAGATACAATTGCAATTTAATCAGAGAACACCACATTAACCACAAAAGTGGTTTATAGACTAATTCAATTCACTGATGTACCAGTGCAGACGAACTGAATGTTTAATCCACAAAGCCATATGATAAGAGAATATTATTACTAATTTATAAACTTTGCAAAGAGCACATATGGCCATCATATTGCATCATAGATCGAATTCCGGTGTACCATCCAAGAAGTATGTTTGAAAATCAGTTTAAAATGCTAAAGATATAACAGTGGCAGCAAACAACTGTGTGCAAGCTTGTGTGGGTGGGGAGTGTGACTGTGCCTCAGGACAGCTAGCTTCTTTTCCATTCAGGTCATAAAGACATTATTGAGGGCGTTACACAAATCAGTGGCCAAATCACCTGTTGTTTTGTTATGGTGGTAATCAGGCACTAATTGAAAGGCAGCAGGAGTGCCAACTGCCAGAGGAAAGGCCACAATGTCCCACACAGAATGACACAGTGCTGCTTGAAACTCATGGAATTAACATTTAACAACTATGTCACTAAATGCCTAATGCCTCTTCTAGCTTTTGTTCTTTCTGTATGTATAAAATCAACTTAATGCTATTGGTAACTCATGGTATTTGTATGGATGTTTCAATCGTGTTCATTTGGCCCCGAGTAGCTGCCAGAAACGAGAATGCACGATGCGCTTCTCCAAGGACTGCTGAGGAACGAAACCTCTGAAATGACTCAAAATATTATTTCAGCAGTACCTCAGAGCTGTATCTAGGAATCTAGGCACTCAGTGTGTTTACATGCATTTTTAAAATTTGATTAAACTTTAAATTGAAGGAATAATAAATAAACCTAACGGTAGCAGACCGAGATTATTTGATTACAAATAGATTTATTCAGTAAATGTTAATGTTATAGTCGCGATAAGCCGTTCCTGTAAACATTTCCTCAACAGGACTCTCCTCATACTGATTAGGCATAGTGGATATCAGAACTCTATTAATTCCGTCAGTACAGACAAATAAGAATGAAATTTTAAGTAAATTAATACAGAAGGCAAAATACTTCTACATCTCTCAAGTGATGAGGAAGAAAATTGAAAATGTTTGGGTGGCATTGGAACAAAAACAGCAACTGCACCATTTTCAAAAACCAAGCAGAAAGGAGCTACCCAAGGCTGTCGTATGCGCTAAATAGACACAGGGTCATCCATTAGTGCCACTGAAAGCCACGAGGGAACAACCAAAAAAAAGGTACTATCTTCCTCTTCAAGGTATTTTCATGATACCTACTATGTAGACAGTGCAGTGGAGGAGGAAATGGGTCATTCAACTGCAGAATGGGTTTAAATATCCGTTATTTAGGCTGACAGTGTAACAACCCAGAATGCTTTTCTGCCACATCATTTAGGAAAAAGGTATAAACAACTAGTTGACATTTTTAACTCATTACTCCACATCACATGACTTCAACATTTGAAGTAGCTGTTACTAGTTTCAGACTGAGCTAATTTTCGCTTTGAAACTGTGCTGGTAAATGCATATTTCCAAAGAGTCATGTTCTAGTGTGGTAATTTGTTGGAAATTGAATCTTTCGGAAACTGATTGTGTCATACCAGAGAATCCTGCCTGATGCAATCGCAGATATGGAGAGCACAAACCCTGTGGAGAACGTGGAGCTGATGACCACTCAATTCACTAGAATCTGGTTCTGGCTAAGTTGTGTGTTTTTGGTTGCCTTTGACCTTTCAGTCTAACAAAAGTCCACACAGACTTGTTAAATCTTAGGTTCCATTTTGTGAGGTTAATTTCTGAGAAGCCACGGAAGCCCGAACCTCCCCAATAATTCATCCCAACTAAACATAATCACAGATATGTTATTTTAGGCATGCAGGAAAGATTCCTTCTCTATCGCACAGTGATTCCTCTCTCTATCTCTCTCCCTGCTGCTACAGGAGCCACCTGTCAAGAGGTTGACAGGCTCTGGCCTCTTCTGAAATGTGAATAACCAATCACAATGGATGTGCAAATGTAGGAACATTCGTTTTCTCCATCAGAGATGCAGCCAAAGGGACTATTGTAGTGCTTAGTGTGATGTTGTGTACAAACGTCATAGTCATGTTATAGTTACACACTCGCCTCGCAAATTACCGCACTAAAAAAATAAAAGGTCTAAGCGAGATACATTTTTGACTAAATGTGTAAGAGTTTCTAAGCATGTGAAACTCCCTAGTAGCTGTTAGTAATATGGAGAGGAATACTTAGATGGTGGATGCCCTCCCAAACAGCCTTCCACGTGCCTGAGCCAATCTGGAAATCATACCCACATCGTTTCTCATCTCCCCGTATTGTAATGGAGTGCCTGAGTGATACTTGAATGAGGATAGATATTGTGTCTTGGGAGGCTTACAGCTAATTTACCCATGCTGCAGTGTCGGGTTCTCAAATGGCTGCTTTCTATTTTATCTAATATCCATTTGTTGGCCACTCTACCCCTGAGTTGTTACTCTGTTTCTCAGTTTCCTCACTCGGCGGTGTACATTACTCATCTTGTTTATAGTCGTCGTGTTTTTTTACGGCACGTTGGTTTTCATTGTACTTGGCGGTTGGGAAACGTGTTTTGGTATGTGTGATGTGTACTCTTATTCTGGAGGAGGGTAATGAGCATCTACTGAGTGACCGTGTGAGACAGCAGCAGTCATCACTGTAGTTTATATGGGGAGGGTTAATATCTGCAGAGGGGAAAAATGCTGAGTGTGGCTGCCTCTCCCAGTCCACTTGTGTTCCTCTTTCTTGCTCGCCTTTTTGCTTCATTTAAGACTTATTTGATATCAATTGCTTAAATTCACAGACTGTGAAGAGCTGTATGCTTTATTACAGTAACGTTGACATCAGCAACATACACGATAGAAGTCTTGGTTTTTATAAATTTTGAAAAAGTCCGTTCACTCACAGGCCGCATTGTTGTTTATGTCGCAAAGCAGTCTGGGTAGCGATATCAAATTGTTTCTCCGGCGAAACCGATGGCGTCGGTGCAGTGTTTGCCGTAAAGAAATCCGCATTTTGTCATCAGCTGTCCATGGTATGGATCAGACTATTGTTTTATAATACAATCATTTTTATGTCAATAAATTCGTAGATTAGCATTCACCGCCGTCGTATGCTGTACACAATGAAAATATACAGTGAAACCCACCACGGCCAGGTCTGATTAAATTAATTTTTTTCAGTCGTCGCTAACGTCACCAACTGAGGGGAACAGATCCTGGGACTGTCTGTCCTCCTCGACTTTTTTATCCAACCCAATTTCAGGTTACCTGCTTAAACACGGCGCGTAAATATGACGCACGCACTATCCGGTAACTATGGCTACCGGCTGATCAGGACGCTTTATCCGTCGGAGTTGCTGCATCGGTGTCATTCGAAGAGATCTTTGCACTTACGGTTTGCTGAATCGGTGGACTGTCGGGTTCCTCCAGGATCAGGGCCGCGTCCGATGGTTCGCCTTCAGAGGCAGCAGCTGCAGGAGCGGGTTGTTTACATCCTAGCACAGCATCCGGCGTTTCGTGGTGCGGATTTCTCTCGCTATCCGAGGGAAACTAGAGTCAAAAGCAGCACAGGGTGGCACTTTGTTGTCGGTGGCGCACCTCTCTGCGCAACCAATTTACGTCATCGGCTTGCATTGCGCACGTGAAGCAATGGCGGCCTCCATAGGTCAAATGTATATTACACTTTGAAGATTTTAAAAATAAATATTGACAGTTTTTCATGTGTTTCTAACACAGTATTTTAGTAGAGATGGCAGTTGTAGCACATTAAGGCCTATGGGTGTTAATTGTTGGGGTTCCTGTTTAAGTATACTTTTTCTTACTTTATATTATTGATAAATCATGTCTGATATAAATATCAAATATGAGTCAATGATACTGTTTTGAACATGTTTATTGTGGGTGTAATTAACCAGAGCAAACCCAAAAACAACATGCAAATTTTACTGAGAGAGGACAAAGGTCGGCCCGGGTCTCAAACCCAAAACAATGCTAATCACCGCGCCATGTGTAGCCTAAATATATAAAGTGTATCCAAGGTAACCTTCCATCCACAAAATGGTTGAAAAGGCAGTTCTGTGTTAGCAAGTCCTCTGCTCTAATTAGCCAGGATGAAATGTGTGGAGAGAACTGTGGGTGGGTTACCTACAGGCAGCAGGCCATCTGTAGGAACCGGCAGTTCTGTGACAATGGCATTGGAGGGACGCACACATGCACACACACTGCATCCTTCCCTACTTTTTTTGGTGCTTTGTGTGGTACGGCTGTAATCTAGGATTTTAATGTTGCGTTGTTAGACGTGAAACAGATTCTGTAATTTTTTGTCTTAATGTTTCTTCTGCATGTTTTGTATACTTGCTGTCTGTTCCGCCCCGTACACTGCGCTCTGTCATTGTTGATTCCAGGTATTGGCCCAGTGCTTGGCTTCCTGTTCACTCCTCTGATCGGCTCCGCCAGTGATCACTGTAACAGCAGTTATGGCCGGCGGCGACCTTTCATCTGGCTGCTTTCTCTGGGAGTCCTTTTGGCCCTCTTCATCATTCCCCATGCTGACGTGTTGGCTGCGCGCCTTGCCTGGGGTGGACGCACCTTTCAGGTAGAGAACCTTCATACCCACCAAGAAATCAAGTGCAGTTTGTTTCTTTAAACAAACATTGCAATTAGTAATAACACATTTTAATTTTGTCCCACTCATTATATAGTATATAGTATATATACTGTATGTGTATTGGTAAACTATTTCACTACGTGCTGGGAGTTTAACAGGTACCATTACTAAAGTATCCCTGACAAAGGCACAGAAAGGAAATTGAGACGACTTATTATGACCAGACCAGTTTTATTATTATTATCAATGTCATATTTTGTGGGACAGAAATCATTTTACACAAAAGCCTCTTTATTGTCTGTTTAAATCATTGTATTAACATGTCCAAGATGTTGTTGAGGGTACTTGGCCTCTTTATTTTCCATCATTCTGGGCAAGATAATTGCGGTTTTGAAGGCTAATTTTGTTGTTTCTTTGTTACAGGTGGGCTTCCTCATCCTGGGGGTGGGACTGCTTGACTTTTGCGGCCAAGTGTGTTTCACACCCTTGGAGGCACTTTTGTCAGACCTGTACCGGGACGAGGAAGAGTGCAGCCAAGCCTTTGCCATGTTCTCTTTTATGGTCAGTTTGGGAGGTTGTGTGGGTTACCTGCTCCCGGCACTGGACTGGAGCCGTGGCCTGCTCTCAGTTTACCTTGGAGGCCAGGCTGAGTGCTTGTTCTTCCTCCTTATCCTCATCTTCATCTCTAGCGTGCTCATCACTATGAAAGTGTCGGAGGAACCATTGTGTGTCAGCAGCAGCATGATGGGATCAGGGTCTGTGTTAGAATCTGGAGCTGGTGCGATGGAGGCCGACCAATGTGGCGTGCCACGCTCTTGCTGCTACCTGCTGAAGTGCAAGCTCAGGCTGCTGAAGTCTGGGCGCTTGCTGTGTCTGTTGCGATCGTGCCGATCCATGACTCCGGCCCTCTACAGGAGCTACTGCTACGTCCCAAGTGTTATGAGGCAGCTGTGCGTGGCTCAGCTCTGCAGCTGGATGGCCGTCATGTCCTTTATGCTTTTCTACACGGACTTTGTGGGCGAGGGCCTGTACGAGGGCGTGCCCAACGCATCACTGGGAAGTGTGTCCAAGCAAAGATACGATGAAGGTCAGTATGTTGAAGAATGTAATGCTGAACATATATCTTATGATTGCACAGCTGCTGGTTTTAGGAATGCAAATGGAGCTCATGGGAGATGAGTGTCTAGAACGCGAAATTATTTCACTTTTCTCTGCATTTAATTTTCATCTCTATCTTTATGTGCCTATCCTAACATTTAAACATCACCCTCTGTGTCCCACTTATTTCTTTTTTTATGTCGTCATGTCTTAACCTTCACCATCTGCCCACATGTTTGGCTTAGGGTCCATCCTGTCTGCTCTGGTACAGCTGGGCAGGATGCACTTGCGTTCCTTTGGCACAGGTGGGAGACGGAGACAGAGCGAGTATTCCTGCATGCCTTCCATGCCTCACTGGGTCACTAATCCTCCTAGATGAGCTTTTCTAATTTCCATTAAAATATAACCTTTAGCGAGTCCGCTGCGGTCTAGGCAGATGTCCAAGTGCACATCTGTCGTGTCACTGATGTAAGTAAGATTTGCCAAAGTAAACAGAAGCGAGGCAGACGTTTGTCAGCCCATCTTGCCGTATGTTGAAGAGGTACAGATTTATGGCAATGTGTTTTAAGTCTTCTCTTGTTTACCATTCACGTCCAATCTTGTAGCCAAATTCCTGCCCAGTGTTGCCCTTTACCTTAGTGTGGCCCTCTCCATTGTGTCTCTCACCATCTCCCCTGTTCTTAAGTTAATTTGTTTCCTTTCTTGCTACTATCTCCACTTCCTCTGGCCTTTCCCTCCATCCATCCACAACTCCCCCCCCTTGCCTCCCACGTCCCCACTTAGTTACTTTTTACTTTCCTCTGTCCTTCCTTCCCTCACCTGCTTGGCTACAAGGAATGTCACTCTCTCAAATAATTAATGTCATGGCATTGGCACACAGAGAACATGTTCATTCATGTAAGGCAAACGGACCAAACCCAATAATCTCTGTATGAATTGTTGTTATTGACCGTAGCATTCTGCTGATTATTATTAACCACATCATTGTAGCTGTGCAATCTTCTGTCTTATTGTAGAAGGATCACAGACAGGATTAAGACTGTGAAACTTTCAGTGTGTTGGATTTCCTGTTTTGCTGGTATCGTGACTCAGTTGTGACCCTGTTCTAGTCCTCCGTAGCTTTTGTTGTGTTTTAAAGCGGCCACAGTACCTTTGCTTCAGAGCAGCCATGTGATCCACATACTCCATACTGAACTGCTGCTGAACTTTTGACCCAGACAAATAAACAAACACTAAGCTGGGATAGTCTAGGCTACAAATCCCATCGAGTACATATTTCTAAAATAAATACCGGACATAAATAACATGGAAACTTAAGTATGCATTTAAAAAATATCTAGAATTGAGCCGTTGCTGTAAACAGTTGTTGATTAAAACAACTATTTTCATATTACCCTCCAGGCAAAAGAGAGAAGTTCAAAGACAAAATACGAATGCCCTGGAACGCTACACCATCTTGACAAAACATCAATTTTGAGAATATTCAGAAAAATACTGATTTAAAAAAATAGACTAAAATCTGTTGTTGACAAATAGTCATTTTGTTCCTGAAAATCTAAAATTTGATTTGCAAATTGAAAACTTTCAACGCCATACAACAAACAAGGATGTACACATTCTAATTTTTTTTTTTTTTGACTGGGCTGAGAGGGAGGGGATGAGGTGCAGCAAAGGGCACGGGCCAGAAGCGAACAGTGGTGGTGCTGTTTCATGCTACGCGCTTACACCAGTGAGCCACTGGGTCCCCAGGACGTACACTTTATGAATCTGTCTGACTTATTCCTCTTTTTTCCTTGGTTTGTGACACCTTATCCAGATCAACAGGGAAATATCAACGTCCCATGTTTGTCAGAAATGTAACATTTCAGTTGTTGATTGAGTTACTAAGATGTCTATTTTGTAGGTATCCGTATGGGCAGCCTGGGCCTGTTCCTACAATGTGCTACCTCAACCTTCTTCTCCCTGATCATGAGTCGTTTGGTACGCCATTTTGGCTCACGTTGGGTCTACCTGAGCAGCATGGTGAGCTTCACGGCCTCAGCTTTGGTCATCTGCATGTCCAAGAGCGTGGTTCTGGTTACTCTAATGGCGGCTCTCACTGGCTACGCGTACGCCACGCTGCAGACTCTGCCGTACACGCTCACATGCCACTATCACA
The DNA here is from genome assembly GCA_900303265.1 of Brotula barbata. Taxonomy (NCBI): domain Eukaryota; kingdom Metazoa; phylum Chordata; class Actinopteri; order Ophidiiformes; family Ophidiidae; genus Brotula; species Brotula barbata. Next base: position 32,414 of record OMNV01011394.1, on the reverse strand, counting down.
AGGAGAAAGAGGTAAGCGCAGAAACACATGGAATAGCATGTAGGGTTCATAATGTACATGAATAATGTGTATTTTTGTCTTATTTCAGGTCTATATGCCAAAAAGGAAAATCAAAAGCATGCATAAAAATGGTATTGCCAATAAGCGGGATTCAGTGCATTTGACTTCAATGGAAGAGGAGGGCGGACTAACCCACAAAATGGGAGCCGCCTATGGGAATGCCTTCTTCAGCCAAGACGGTTTGGAATACTACCCCAGCCCACACAACCAGAATAGTTCGTCTCTCAGCACTGCCAACAACGAGCAAGATGACTCGGATTTGATGTACGAGAAACGTGGCATCGGCTTGGACTTTGCCATCTTGGACAGCACCTTCCTCCTCTCTCAGGTTTTCCCCACCTTCTTCATGGGCATGATAGTTCAGTTCGCACAGTCAGTGACTGCCTACATCGCCTGCTCTGTCATCTTTGGTGCTGTCGCTATCTACTTGGCCAATCAAATTGTGTTTGACCAAAAGGACCTCAAAAGCTGAGACAAAAAAGACATGGGACGGAGATCCCATCGTTCTGGTTATGTGGCTGGAACTTGTCCATGCACTATTGTCCCTAGAATGCCTTGCTCTATTGTTGTGCGGTTGCTTTTTCCCCAAGTGATGTGTTGAGGACGCGCGCGTGTGTGTGTGTATGTATGTATGTATGTGTGTGTGCGCAGTACGTATGACAGAGATGAGGATTCAGATGAGTACTGAATCCTGTTAAATTCTCTAGAAATCTGATCTTGCTCCTGTAAACAGTTTTAAATTGATCATCCTTTCCTCAGGTACAAACAAACAGATTTCCTGTAAAACTCGACCCATCCCAGCACACAGCTACTCACCTTTGTGTAGTTTTCTTCTGACGTCCCGTGTGTAAGTACAGCTTGGTTTGCGCTGACAGCAGATGTTTGCCTGTGTGGACCGGTCTGCAGCATCCCTGAGCTGGTCTGAGAACACCCACATTCATAATCAGACAAGTATGTGTTTCTTCACGTAACAGAGCTCACAAAGGGGGGGGAGGGGGAATTTTCTGTGTTTCTTACAGCAAGACTTCAGATGTTTTATTCACAGACTAGTATCACAAAAAAAGTTTAAATGTATTTTCTCTTTGTCACATCGCCGCATGTCAGGAAAAGCTCTTAGAAATTAGCATCATACTGGCCCTGTGTTTTACTGTAAATATTTTATACATGTTTACTGTATATCCCTATTGGAATTTTTTAGGTGAGGTCATCACCTGTGTACTTTACAGTACAACCCACATTTTAATCCATGATTCCTCTTCCTGTCCACCTTTGCTTCTCATCCTGCTGCCTAAACCCACAGTGCTTTCCTGCCTTCTCAAATGACAATCTAGTAAATTTAAATGGTCTCCTTAAGTGCTGAGCTAAAACAAATAGCAAAAAGGATGAGGACTGATAGAAGTTGCTACTTTATAGCATCCATTCCTGAAATGAAAAAACAAACAAACTTATGCAGTAAATGGAAACACTTGCCCCCTGAAAAGTAATTTGTGTATGTGCTGAAGGCTAAGCCTCACTTGTGTATGTCTGTGTGTGTGTTGGATGAAGACTGAGAGCGCATGAGGTTTATTTTAAACCTGAGGCTAATGAAGAGAGATGAGTGCGTAAGGTTTTCTTGCACACTTTAGACAAGAATCAACATTGACTTTAGTCCAGTTAATGCTGTATCATGAAGTGGATTGTAGCCGTCAGCTAAGCTATGGTTGTTGGTGGTATAAAAATACTGGTGTAATTACTGTACTTCAGCATTTGGGTCAGGACTGACTGAGGGTCGATGATTTTGGGTATACGGATATGTAGGATTTGTTACTGCATCTTTGTGCCATTATGTGCACATGTAATAATGGTCGAGC
>OMNV01011394.1:10810-27272 GCA_900303265.1 Brotula barbata | reverse complement strand
TGGAGAGAGGAGTGGTGAGCCTGTACGGGGTGAAGAGTGACTTATTTGTCGCCATGAACAGCCGTGGGAGGTTATACGGAACGGTAGGTATGCACTGTATTTCATTTATTGTCTACCCGTTTTAGATAATAGCTCCCTGGAAATAGGCTGATCCGCATTTTTATTTGCCAGTCATGGTCCCGAGGAAAAAAAAGACAAAAATCTTCTTTTAGTTCTGATTTTCTTCCTTGAAATTCAGAGTTTTTACAATTTGGCTCTAATCCTTCTCCGTAGACTCCTGCGCATTTTGTTTTTCTGAGATTATTAGGATGACTTTTAAAGTCAATGTGCATTGGCGGAGGCCTGATGGTTAATAATGATGTGGGTGTGTGTTTATTTGAAGGAAGCCCATTGACTCACCTAAACTTGCCAGCACATTCGGAAATCGATTGGAACAGCAAGCTGCTGATTTTCAGCAGGAGACACACACTCTCAAGGTTCCCACTTGCTCTGGAAAACTCCAATCCTGAAAAATGAGGGGAAAATGCGGTAAAATCACGGGTTGTTGTGGAAAGTTGTTTTCCGTGTCATCTTTTAGTTGAGCTAGTGCTGCGTTCAAGTCCCATAAACACAACTAGGAAGCACTCACGCGCTCAACTCGTTCAAATTATTGGAACGCCCACATTAAAGCTGGCCGTATTCGGAGCGCTCCTCTTGAAATACTTTTAAAAATTGACGTTGTTATAAAGAGAAGCAAATTGAACTCCTGTGCAATGTAAAAGTAACTAAACATGGAACGATATTTCCCCGTAGAGAGGTTATAATTACAGGAATTACCATGTCACGTGAATGCAGCACAAGAATGAACTATCTAGTTGGAGGTCCCCAAAGCTAAAAGGCTAACATTACCTCCAGTAGTGTGGTACTCACTAGATTATAATCGAGATTATCATACACTCTAAACACTTAAAGATCTAAGAGCAGACCTCGATGTATCCAAAGCCAATGGATGTGAACAGGAAAGAAATAGATATTCGTACCCTGAAAGATTTAAAAGAATTACGAGAAAAAACAAACCTTAATCAGCAGGTTAGCCTACAGCTGCAGAAGTGACACTTTTTAATGCTAAACATATCTGGTGCGAGACTACTTTGTGCTGAACCTGTGACCCCTGACAAGTGCTGGATATTTTACTTGCTATGGCTAACATATTTGACAGACAGAATGTTCGTCAGTTATCTGGTCATGAGTGATGAAGCGTTGGCTTGTGTAAGTGAGGAGGCTGATGAGCTGATAAGAGATTGAATTAGGCCACATGGCCTCAGATGAATGGCATTTGCTCTGCCACTGTACTCGACAAGTCATTCAGTTTCAGCGCAGCAGTGTTAGGACTGTTCTTTATGGGGGCAGATGGACAAATTATATTTGTATGGATTGTATGATGAAAGTGTGATCAGTGTTGTCCTTGTTCCTTACATGTGACATCCCTCATGTTTACGTGCACAATTGTTGCTTATCCTCCAAATAAGGCAGTATACATACGTTGAAGTTTGAAATTGGTATAAAAATCAAAGCAGGATTACTCCTTATAATAGAAATAGGTCATGGAATTATAAGACAAGTGATTTTACAGCGGCAAAATGTATCGATAAAATAAAATCATTGCACTATGAATGTGTACTGAGCTGAAACTGAAATCTAATTCTTAATTGGATAATAAAATCAATCAATAACAAATTTAATACATTTTACTTTGCATATAACAGAATATCCATAGATCTCAAGTGCATTAGTCTGCAGAAATTTGCAAAGTCTAGTTCACCACCAGGTGTCGCTTCAAGTACCACCAGCGTACAGTTAACAGTTTGAGAACTACTGGTCTGGAGACCATAGGCTTGAACTCAATGTATCTCCCAATTAGTGTTAGGTTTTTAAATGTAGATCAGACTCTACAGTAAATGTATATTATCTAAAGCAGGTCCTTTCCTGAAGGTGCTCACTGTCCTCTCCTCTGTCCTCTGCAGACAGTCTTCCATGATGAGTGCAAGTTCAAGGAGAGCTTGCTTGCTAACAACTACAACGCCTACGAGTCTTTGGTTTACAGAGGTTCGTACATTGCTCTGAGCAAACATGGCCGTGTGAAGAGGGGCAACAAGGCGACCACTGCCATGACTGTAACGCACTTCCTACCCCGAATATGACGAGCAAAAACTGGCAATAACAAACTTATTTGCACATGTGGATCATTTCCCAGGTAACATAAATACCTTTCATAAATACACAAAATGGACTGTACAAGACAGACACCACTATATCTGATAGTATTTATTCAATCTTTATATGTATATTTGGGTAGCTTACTTTGTATTAGAAAAGATGAGGATGCCATTCTTTGCTGCTTTTATGATTTTCACGATGTGAGATGAAGGGGATGGAGGGGCTTCATTTGCACCCTCGTGGGTGCTTGCTATAATTGGTGAGTCCTGGCTCTGTCAGTGGATGACAGCTCATTCTCTGGAAATGAAATGGAAACGTTATTACCTCAAAGCACCATATCCTGAGAAGAAGAAGAAAAACAAATCGGCGTGCATGACGTTTCTACAGAGAAGAATGCCTGTTTATTTCAAATCTTTTTGTTGTCATCCATTACCGACTTGGACATTTCTAATCCTCCGTGTTTGATAGTTTTTAGCATTTTTGTCTGTTACTGTAAGGGCAACTGGAGCACTTGCAAACACGGGGCGTTGGTTTTTCTTGCTTTGTCATGAGGTAGTGGTGCCTTGAATTCCTACTTGTGACCCCCTTACCCTTGCATGCGAGAAACGTGGTGCTCGAGTCAGAAATAGGAATGAAATGCAAGTCATCACTCCCTCAGACACCACCGGAGGCTTTAGCCCAATTCCTAGAGGGCCACAAATGTTTTCACTTTATTTTCTTTCCATAATTAGATCAATTTTAAGTAATTGAGACTCTATGCTGCACAGTACCCAGTGGAGCCTCTTGTTAATATGGACAGACAGATTTAGAGTCAGTACACCCCCCTCCCCCACCATCATGAAGGGAGCTTTGACAATCCCAAGTTTAATTTTCTCAAATATTGTAGCTCGACCATGAGGCCAAATTGTGAGCGTGTGCATGCATTCATAGTTTGCCCTGTATGCAAGGGGAATTGCTCTGTTTTGAATTGCTTCATTTATATGGGCTTTTTTACACATCATGGGAAATCAATGGAGAGTCTAGTAGAGTCTAGTCTAGTAGCAGAATATTGATGAGGCTTGAAATCCTCCTACACCACTAATGTCTATTTGTCAGTCTGCCCCATGCTGTGTTCCCCGTTTGTTTTCAGCATGTACTATCTATTGAAATAAGTCTACAGACTTGTCCCGCCCCCACTCCGCGACTCATACACTAAGTTATTCTATTTGCGTGTTGATATGTTGAGATCCAATTTTAGTGGAGGTGATGAAGAAAGCTGTTGACTGTCGCACTGGTTTGTTATTATTTGGCACTTATAACGTTAAGTAACAGGATCGGGAGGTTTGCTCTAAATGTTTGATGTTTGGAGAACTAGAGCTCTGATGTGATTTGTCCTTACTGATCCCTGGTTTTTAAGATGTTTGTGAATTATTCAGATTGACCATACAGTCATAGTTTGAGGTAAAGGATTAATGAACCAAAGGGTTAACAGAGCAGCGTTCGTCCGGGCTTTGTGTATGCACCGCACAGTACATTACTTGAATTTAACGACTGCTCTCTGTCCTCTCTGACACCTGAGTGTTTCTGTTTAAGAGAGAGAGGGCGAGGACAAAAAGCCAACAAAGGTGAGGATGGCAAAGATGTACTGAGGACTATGCATGGGATTCTACATGTGACACACGCTATTTGTTTAGCTCAGCGAGGATTTGGATAATGGCGGGCAAATACCTGCACATCAGACAAGAGGGGGTCCTCATCAGTGATGCTGGAAGAGTGGACAGTCCATGTCAGGCCACAGGATTCCATTAGTGTCTTCTCCCATCTGCCTGAGCCATTTTGATACCAGGGTCAGTGACGTGGGCGCCGTTCCCTTTTTTTCTTGTCCTCCTCCTGTTAAACATTTCTGCAACTGTTAAGCTATTTCTTAACAAACTGGGTGATGGGTTGTCCTGTAATGTGCAATAAAACAGGGTAGGTACTGTGGTAGGACAATATTGCTCCTCTACTCCACTCGTTCTGGGAGACTTTTCACGGCGTCATTAGGTGCAATTTATTTTGAATGTTTCGAATTGATTTATATTTTGGTACTAGCCTGACAATGTTCTGTAAGTAGCAAAGTAAGTTCGGCTTGAGGAAATATAGCAAGGCTCTTAGTTACTGTATACAATATGTCATTGAATTTTACCTCATGTCCTTTCAAAAGGGCAGCATACACGCTGTGATTTCTGACGGTCGGGAGATGCACCCTTGTACTCCTTATGAATCAATTTACCTGCAATTGTACAGAATCAGTGTTAAATTATACAACTGTACGAGCGCCTCAAGTCGAGAATTGCACTTAACTACTAGCTACTAACACAACATACCTAGCTAGCATAGAGCTAATAATGTGTTGGCAATAATGCATTGCAAATCACCTGAGATCTGTAAATGCCTTGAAGTGTCCTCTTTGAGGTCCTGGTCATGGTCAGACATCGAAGGAGATATCGTACGGTGCTCGGTGCTCCTGCCACAACGACTTGGTCCACTTTTTCCCTATTCGACCGAACGTGTTTGGACACTCCCTTCTTTCCTCACTCTTCAGTTGTTTTCGCGTCTCTCGTGTTGGTCAGCCTGAGTTGATGTGCTGAAGCGACCCAGACAACCGGCTACACCTCACGAACTCCAGCCAAGAATGACTGCTTTTTTTCCAACATGTTGCTGTGACTGGACTCCAGTCATGTTCTGTATTGCCAAAGCAAGCATTAGATGGATTTCTGTTGAGTGTGGAGTGATGGCATTGTCCTCACAGGAAAGGGACGAAGGAGGGAAGAACGATTTACTGCTGTGGAAGGGAAAGTTGAACTGCGGTTTGAGTTGGTAGTTATGTAGCAAAATAGAATCAAATGCTTCCAGAAAAATCACTGTTAAAGAAAGGACTACATCTGCTCACTTGGTTGGTTAGTAGACTGAATACTGTGATACACTAAAGCAGAAAAAATATTCCAAGGATGCCATGTTTAATGTTTTTGGAGAATTAGCCTCAAGATTGACTGATCAAAATCAGTGATTTGAAAATCACGTGCATTATGGCAATGACGAGTCCTTTTGGCTTGTTTGTTATGATTATACAAAGTGCACATCGTTGTTTGTGGTGTGCAATTTACCTGAGCAGGAAGCTGATTTCTGCCACTGTTAGACGAGACATTTAAGATCAAAATACATGTTTTTTGACGAACTGAACTGTGTGCTATTTATGTTATTTATGGTTTATTAGGGTATTTTTTTATTTGGTTTGTGCTAACAGAAGAATACTGTCAGGATGAGTAATTATTTGAGCTGGCAGAATGGGAATAGTTAAGTTAAAATGGCTCCTTCAAGGTTCTAAAGGGACACCTGCCAAGGTGAAAATAGTTCAAGTTGGTGCCAAGAATTTAACTTGTATAACATCTGCGTTGATGTTTTTGAGGTATGTTAACAGTAACTTAGATGCCAGTTCTGACATATCACACCTACGCACTGACACCTGCTTCCATCATTTCATTTTATGCATAGAATCCTGAAGTGATTGGGTTTGTCTTAGTCCATTGATTATGGATCCAGTGTCTGGGTTTTGCCTTTGTGCTCATCATATCTGTTGGACTGGTTTTAAAATGTGTTGGTTCACAGGAAGTTGGAGGTTTGTGTGATGGTTTGGGATCAGACGTTTGTGTGTGTGTGTGTGTGTGTGTGTGTATCCCTGTGTACTGGCAGCCTTTGTGTTTCTCTCAGTTTTCTATTCCTGCACTGAGGGGAGAGTGCTTCCTCTGAGTCCCCCTCCTCTTTTTTAACATATACCTCACCTTCTGCCTTAGTTCCGATTATTGAAATGATTGTAAATTACTTTGAGACGACAGACTTCTCCAATCATTTGTTTCTGAAAAATATGATGACGAGTGAGTAAAATACTATATTACAAATGGTTTTCCTTTTATTTTTGTACGTATGTGCTGTGCACAGCAATCAACTGTATTCCTGAAATGATAATAAAAGACGTTTTGTAAAAGTTGTGATTCAATGCTTAAAATTTGGATGTTTGACATTTGTTAACGCTTACTTGATACGTCAGTACAACTGATCACGGTGGGTTGGGTTATGGCGCCCTCTTCTGTCAGAGCAACCTCTCCATTCAAAGCAAGCCATGAAAATCTATGTTGGGAGATCAGTACAAATTATAGAATTATTTCCTTAAACCATTTGATCAGTAAATTATCTGATGGCACTCACAAAAATGACCTCCTTATCACTATCACAAACCTAGAGAAAACACTGGAGAGGTTGTACCATTACAAATTCATAAGATCAAGGTTATCTACTGCACACATTTTTCTGACTAAAACTCTAATCTTTCCACCCTGGCACTGCTTTTCATCCTCTTTTTCCCACACTGAGCCCTTAGAGCTCCGACAGTTTCTCAACTCTTTAACAAACCACAGCATATTTTGCTTCCATTTTATGGAGAAAAACATATTTTCTGTAATGGTGTTTACAGAGCAATCAAACTGCTTCTTTATGTTGACAAAAAGACATTCTTGGGCCTGAAGGAGTGCCATCAAGGTAACCCCTAAGCACAGGAAAAAAAAAAAACACGTAGATTTTGAGTAATTTTGGTAAATGAGTGAACCGTTCTACAGAGTCTCTGTTTAAATAGACCTGTTGGACTTTCTCCTCTTCTAGTAGCTGCCCAGGCACCAACCTCAGTGTTTGCGCTTCAAGTAAAAGTAGCACACTGTCCTCTCTGATCATGCACCCAGCTATTTTCTTGCTCTTCCTGGTTGCTGTACATGTATGTGTACCGGTGGACTGTAAATCAAAACTCCTACACCCTCAACAACTACCAAAACATCAGCATAGCAACTTTGATGCAAACACAAATCTGGACATGTCTACTAGGCCAGGACGCTCCTATCTGAAGCTCAGTGGATCAACGAGAAAAGGGATACACCGGGACTCTCTCGGTAAGTTTTCCATGCGCACACACACATTTTAAACCTGGCGAGCAAAAGTTACGTGATGATTCCTTTCTCAAGTGTTATGTTTTTCCTCAATATTTTCTAGTGTTTCTCTGCATGTCAATACACAACACATAGTCAAAAGCTGTACTTTTACACACAAACAATTGGAAATACATTTTACAGGGAATAGTTCTAGAAATACCTTGAGGGAACTTGTTGTATTGTAGGTAACTAATCCATATTTTCAATAAATGTCAAACTAAAATCTGAAACCGTTCATGTTGTAATCAGTATTAAATTGTTCTGACATTTATAGGCAATGTTTTAGTCTATATTTACATTAGTGTTTCTTTTTACAGTCATTTTGCCAGTAAGAAGAAAAGCAAGCATCCTTGTGTCAATATTTGGTTTGAGAAGAAAGCAGTTTCTGTGTATGGACTTAAAGGGAGAGCTGTACAACTCTGTGAGTAAAATTCATTTGAGTGAAATCAGGCAATTGCCACAGGTCAACGACCAAAGTAACATTTTGTAATTGTCTCCTTCTCATACCAAACAGAGGCAAAAGGACAGAGAAGATTGTCTCTTCCTGCACATTCGGTTACATTTGGAGAACCACCATGTGCTTTACTCAATAAGAGGGGGCCGGCTGCTCGAACTGAAAAAACCTGAGATTGGAGACGCTCCCCAGGAGTCGCCAAAACCTCCTTCTCTTGCGTTGAGATTCTTGGGTTCCTTGCTAAAGAGGCAAAGGAGGAGCGAGGAGGTGAACCCCTCAGATCCGTTAAGATCAGAGTCACATCCACCGCTCTCTACCAAAGATCTCCAAGAAGCAGACCATGGGACGCCAGAAAAAAACCAGGCCGGTTCTGTGTCTAAAGAGACAATCACCTCCTGTGATGACCCCCTGCAGGTTTTACGTACCAATGGACTTGTAAGTCCCGTCAAGACAAATATTGCAGACCAGGCACCACAAGACTAAGCTAGAGAATGTTTTGGGTCCTTTTTATTTCACTTTGTTTGCCTGTGTAGAGGAAACGGGTACAGATGTGACTGAAAGTATTGGTAGCCTTATGCTTAAAAAAGGTTCATCTATAAATCAAATGACATATTGGCGGCCCACCTCATCCATTCAGGTTTCAAAACATTATTACACTGGAGAAACCATGACCTACAACGAAGATACCAGGCAGTAAAAATTGCCCAAAATATCTCAGTCTTCTAACTTCACCGCATTCATGGCAGCAGAACAACTTCAAAACATCACCGAGTCTCCTCCATGTTACCCAACGCAGACTTGATGCTCTAATTTAGTTTATTTGACCAAAGAACAAGACGCCAGAAGGACTGTGTCTTGATGTAGTTCAACACAGTCCCATTGGGCCTGCTGTGCTGTGTTGGGTTCACATTTTGGAAGTGGGAACTTCCTGGGTCCTCTACCATCGACTGCATTCTCATTCAGACAAGGATGGCCAGAGCAACCTGAAGCTCCTTGAGCTAGAAGGTCAGTTTATCCATCATTTCAACAATCATTTCTTCAATCTTCAATCAATTTGGGCAATTAGCTATAGCACCATGGACCTTAAACGCCTCTTGATAGCAGTGCGCAAAATCAATAATTTTGGAGATGGGACGTCAAAAAGTTTTGACATTGTACTAGAGTGAGATGACCAGCAGGAACGTTGACATTAAGTCTCTTTCAGGGCGTCAAATTAAAGTACTGAATCCGAAATGGCATTGTTGTCATCAACCTTTCTAAAATGCACACTAACATTCTTTTTTTTTCTCATTCATATTCTTCATTCTTCCTATTTTCTGCACAGAGTTCAGAATAAGCTTATCAGACAATTGAACGTTCTCTTGATTTAAGAAGAAAAACACTATTTTTAAAGTTATCTAATAATCAGAGGAAACTGCGTCGCTTTTTGTGGACACCATGGCAGCTATGTGTTTCCTTACCAAAGACGTGGGTATGGATGGAAATAAGATTTTTTTTTTTTTACACCTTTCAGGGTTAAGGTGCATTACATATTCACCTATTCTCTTTATCCTGACATATTTTCAGACAATCTGATTCAGAAGCTTGGACATCGAATCTAAAATTGGATTAAAAGAGCTGTGGCTTTGAAATAACTTCTTTTAAATGGTTAAACTCCTAAATGTTGAAATGTTTAACCTTCTGATAGCTCTTTCTGACATATGAGATAACACCAGATCACACCATTTTGTCTCGTATTTGACAGTATAACAAATGATATTGCGCCCAAAACGCTCGTTACGTCACAGCTGCTTGTACAAAGCCTCTGTTTAAATAACAGAAGGACAAGTTCAGCAACATCCAACATTATGGTAAATTTGGTCCAACGTCCTGCTGTCCTTTCACCTCCTTAGTTAGTTAAATTTTAAACAAAGAGCCACATGTGGCAATGTTTTTGTTTTTTTTTGCATGTGTAAAGTATGTAATCTGTAAGTCATTATGAATATTTGTGTAAAGGAATCGTTGATGATGTTTTACGAGTGGAGTATAATTAGACATGTCTGCCTTCGATGAGTGCATCGCCTTATCACTGAAAACGTTATTGTTTATTTTTGCAGCAATTTATCAATACGATCAAATCACCGAGTGCTGGACGCAGCCAATTAAACTCATATTTATTTATTTATTGAAACTGAATTCACATGTAACCTATTGTTTTATTTATATATTTCATGTTTTGTTATTTCTGCAGTAGAAAAATAAATTGTAATAACTATCACCGTCCTTGTCTACCAGTTTCCCTGCTAAACTGTACATTTTTGCTTTGACAACAGTGATTTCACCGAGATGGTTGGAATGTGTTCAGTAACAGCTGGCTGGAGGGATCATTTGAAACTCCTTGTGTTAAGGGATGAGATACTATCGGGGAGCCCCGGTGGCTCGTGATCATAATAAAGTAGAAATGCCCCAAATAAATCCTTAAAAAGGTACAAGATATTATCAACAGATGTGCTCCATAACAGAACCTGCCTTCATTCTTAATTTTAGGACTCTCAGAAACTCTCCTTGTACGTTCATTAAGAGAAATAAAAGCCTCATAATAGACACACCGATCAGAGGCTACTCCAAATGCACAAACCAACCAGGACAACAAATAAAGCAGCAAAATTATTGCACATTATTTTGCACAGCAACAGCCGGATTTTCCAAGAAAAGGCACACAAAGGTCAAAAACCTGCTGACCTCAACCAATTGGTTATATAATTGGCAAACACAACCTGTATGAGTCCACATCAAGTAAAAAAAAAAGAAAAGCAAACTATTGTTAAAACCTAAATGCTTCCATCCTCTTTCGTCCTTTATCTCTCGTCTTTGTGAAGATAAAGTGTCTCATTTATAAAGAACGGCTCAATAATCATATTTTCTCAAACAGAATACAATTCAATTTTAGGTAGGTATTCATGTGTAGGAAAATGTCTGCCTACAACAGCCATCGTCAAATGTCAACAATTTAAGTATTACAAAAGCATACTCATGATAAGGCACGAAAGAAATATTCAGAGTTGGATTTCTCTGAATAGTCACAGTTCAGTACACAGGCTGTTGGCAGGTGTGTGTCCTGGCTGGGCAAAATATTAATTCACAACAATAAAAAAGTCACTGATTTCCAAAAAGCCAACACGGTTGGAGATCTGCTCAGCGTGCCTACACACCATTTCTGAACATCCGGGGGATAATTATAGAACCAGAGACTCATTAGAGCACCAAGCTGACCGCATTTACTGTAATGAACAACCAGACAAAGACACAGCCATGATGACACTGCAACAATAAAGATGAAGGTACACAAATCTCCACATTCACAAAGAACATTCAAAATAAGAGGATAAATACTGAACATGATTTATTTTAGGCCACTTCGTAAAACAAGGGAGATACATTTTGTGTTTGTTGACAAAACACAGAGGACCATACTCATTAAAAGGTACTGTCACAATAAGGGCAAATACTGTCATGCTAACACTTTCTATCATTCAAAGATATGAATTACCAACCATTGCAACCATTTTTCCCCCTTTCCATCAAATGTGGCCCAACCTCCACTTATGGAAATAAACTACTGGAAATACAGTACCGCATTAAGTTACACTAAAGTCCACAATACTCTAAGATAACTCCACATCTCTACAGTTACTCCATCACAATCATCATCATTTGTTTGTAATGTTAAATGGAGCTACAACCTCAATACAGTGAGCTAAAAGAAATATTTTTGAAGCAAGATTATTGAAAGATGACACAGCTGCCGCAAAATCAAGGCATATGCTTTTTGATATTTGAAAGTGTATGATGAGGTATGGGAGACCTCTAAGGAGCTCTTTCATCTATCAGTTATCTCATCACACCACTTCCTCCTCATCTACACCTGTCTATTATTACAGTTTAACATGGTCTGCTCTGTGGACAAACACACAGCGGATCTCTGACAACGTGAACCTGTCATCCTCTTTTTTCATGGTTAAAATAAACCGACACACGCCAGCGTTAGGACATAGGGAGAACATGTGTGATCTGTGAGAAGTCTGAGGCAAGGAGCAATTTAACTCCTCCACAATATAGTGTACTGCTATTTGTATATAAACACCATGACTGACCAGTAACGCATGGACTGGGAGACCTTTGACTGCATCTTCTGCCTTCCCCTCCACAGGAGACATTTCTGGTGAAGCAGGTGAGGTTTCATTGTGGCTTCTGTCCTGCCAGTGTTCAGTGCCAATTCGCTGTAGCATGTGCACAAAAAACTCTTTGAACCGTTCCTTCACCTAAAGAGAGCAAAGATCAATTTTAGAAAAAAAATGGTACTCTGGTTTTCATTCACACAATAAACACCATGGAATAAATACACTATGCTAATGAAAACACTGATTGGCCATTATAATGCATATATTGTATCGGATTCTAAATTCAATTAGCAGTATATGCACTAATGCCGGGTAATATAAGCTACAAACACGGCAATAAAAGACAGCCGAGTACCGTGCCTGGTATGCATGATAAGAATGAGCATATATCAATCAGTGTTTGACCCACTTGGAGTAGTAAACCCTCTTGTACTTAAGGCAATGTTATGAAATAAGATGTTTTTATTGTCTTTTTCTTTAAAAGTCAAAGGACATCACAGTAGAATGAGACACTTTATAGCTACAAAAAGGCTTGTTTTAGCCACTGAAGCCACTGTAATCTTTGTTAACAACCATTAATATTTCACTGTAAAATTCCAATGCCAGAACATTTTAAGAACAGAATTTGAAGGATCGCTGCCTGAAGGAGGTTGCTGTATTTATGTTCACCGCTTATAATAGCTGATAAAATCTATATACTGATTTTGGCATCTTCATAACAATCTATTATCCAGACAGGCTCTAATCATTGCTTAAAGGTGTAATGGATAAAACTTAAAAACACGTGCTCAAAACATCCAAAACACACAGCCCCAATGTCACCCTGAAGCAACACTCTGCAAAAAGCTGAGGAAAAAAATGGGACATGCTTGGTGCTTACATTAAATCAGTCTTCGACATATCTGCGTCATCGACTCTAAACAACGTGCTAGTCACGTACTGGGTTGGATCAAAGTTAACGTCCAAGCCATGATCGACTGCACAAAGCTCGACAAAAATACCTTAAATAGAACATCCTTTCACCTGACACTTCCACCCACACACATTCTCCAACACAACACTATGTGGTGACTTTTTAATCGGGGCTAGTGACGAACAGCAGAGAAGCGTGAACTTTGATCCCTCTCGTAGAAGATACCTTAGGAATACATGCACTATTACTTCTTTTATAAAATCACCACCTACTGGACTGTTGAGTGGATCAGCGGTATTCCACAAAACATAATGTTTCATTTGGCTGGTTAATTTGACATACAGTTCTATCTGGCTTCCCAAGGTGACCTTCTAGTAATGATTATGATGTTATGAAGCCCTAGTGTCCTCAATGCTGAAAAAAAGGAGCATATATGATGCATAAAACTGTCAAGCACTTTGAAGAGTCTCCAGACTTGAAAAGCCTTATAGAAAGAGAAATGTATTCAGAGGTACTGAATACATTTGCCAACTTGGTGACAAATGTGTTAAATGGGATAAATATCTTAATCAAAATGCAAGATAAATTAATAAATAATGAGTACGAGAGAGACTTTACTAGGGTGAAAAAGACTGGCAAATACATTGGAATGGTCCAATAATAATAACGACAAAAATAACAATAATAATAATGAGGTTATAGTTAGTTTTCAATGTGTGATTAGGGGCTTGGGATGTATAATAAAATAGCAAGAAGGAGTTGCAAACTAATCTAGTCATTAAAAATAAATTAGATGATATGATTTTTGGAAAGATGCCGAGTTTTGCTTTGCTTGAATTGAGTTTTCTGTGATATATTTCTGTCATGTTCAGCCAAGCAATACTGTGAAAATGTGTCAAGTGAATCAACAAACGGCAGTGAGAGACAAATGCACAGAAAGAAAATACTGTGAGGAAAGAGAACCAAATGATAGAAACATAAATAATGAAATGACAGAGAAACAGATATGCTCTCTCACCTGCTCCACAGTCTCCCCCCCTGGAGGGGTGAAGTCTAGATATGACTGACCAGCTGCCTTGGCTTTGTCTTTCCAGTCCTGCATCAGTCCTCCTTCTACTATCCCAAAACTCTGAAAATTGAAGAGTCGTTTATTTAACAAGTCACAGGTACACATTTGAATATCACACAGCAGATATGGACACACACAGACTAATATCAATCGATTATAACATCAAGAGTAGAGTCACTCACCCTCTCCTTAAGAAGAGGGTCACACTCCAGTTCTAGACCAGAACAACTGCAGTTCTGCTTCATTATTGTTTCAGCAGTCTGGAGGAAACAACATACAAAATTTATCCGTGCTGTCCATTATGATTTACACTACAGTGACAACAAAACCAAATCATGCTACGGGGAAAATCTGCTAATAAGGAAATAAGACCAGAAAAGGTGTGGTCTATGAGGCTGGACTGATAAGTTCTCAGCCTACCATAGAATTTTGGTATAGCATCATTTAAAAACAACAATAAAGCTAACTTTTTAGCTTTGGTAAGCTTTCCAGACCTATTTCCAAGTGATGGCAACGAGTAAAGTGTGTAGGACAGTGTAAAAGGAGTACATTTTTTGAGATCATTGTCATTTTCAGGTTCGTAGCTTACTGATTGTGAAAGCAAAGCACTGTACCTGCTGGGCTCTCAGCATATCACTGACAAAGACGTTGCTGAATCTGACATCTTTAAGGTACAGGCCCGTAGCCTCTGCCTGCTGCAGTCCTATTTCGGACAAAGGTGAATCGATCGACTGGCCTGAATGAAAGTAGAGCCACAGACAGAGGGATACAGATGAGCAAAAGCAGGGAAATACTGTAAGACAAGACGAAATGGTGCTTTTTTTTCCCTTTTACTCGTATTCTATACTCATCCTGTACCTTGTAACAATCCATCTTTGTTGTATTGCGTTTGTCCACTGTGGGGAATAAATTATTTATCAGTGACAAAAACAGCAGATGATATCATTAACAGGTTGACCTTTGAACCAAATGCAGGCAACTGACTGATCATCCATCAGATTTCACTTCAGACATGCTTCTGCTGTGAGTTGACTGTTATTCAAAGTATGTTTTGTCATTGTCCACAAGAGGGCCACAGGCACAAAGCAGGAGACCTTAAAGTGTTCTGCTAAAGGTCTCCTCAGGACAGAAGCTGCAATCCTCCATCTCGTTCCAGAGTGTTCTTGTGTCCTTAACTACTACTTGGGAGCCGCTCACAATAGAAATTTGCTTGACAGGAATTTACCGTTGCTGACATTGGAACCATAACATTTACAAACAGAGATCTAGAGACACCTTTGGTCTACATACAGATATAAATCCATTTAATTAGATTAAATATGCATTTTCAATCCCTTGCAGGAAATTTTGTGTAGCAGTATTTCACCGACAACACTGTTTTTTCACATCAAACAGGTGAAATAGAAAAATAAACATCCTGCAACTATATTTAGATAAATACTATGTATTCAAAAGTACAGATAAATACATAGAATTGACTTAATTATTGAAAACATGTAAAACAGAGTACAGATAAATGCTATGTAGAATATGCAGAGTGGTAACCTCATTCAAATTTCAAAAGTATATTGTACACACAAATAAAGATACTAAAATAATGTGCAGAATAGTCACACCATATACATGATATATGCATATGAAGTATGCAACATGGAACACAGACCAAAGCTATAAATATCCCAAAATATCCCCACACTGCCAAACACTCAAGTGTTCCATCTATACGACTGACCATATTATCTGTTGGTTGTCTGTGTGTGGGAAGATGTTGGAAAACTTAACTGTTATCTAATAACTGCAAGCCTTAGTCTTAATAAAAAATGGTCAAACAAGGTATATTGATGGAATTCAGCTTTTTTTCAGTAAGATATTAAAGCCACGATAAAAATGTGCTTATTTTCAGATTTCTACAGGTCGCTGTAGAAAGCTTTTAATCAAATGACATCAATTAGAAGTTTAAGCTACCTCTTTGTGTCACCACCTGAACCGCTACCAAACAGAGCCAGCATTTCTGATAATTGCAAGTGAAATAAATTACTACCTAGTATTTTATCATTTTGAAAAAGTTCTAAAGTAATTTGTATTTGTTATATATTTTGTTTCGTTGTTCATTTTGGTACATTTCACACAGTGAAAATGTATATTTTCGCCGAGCAACCGCCGACGATTTCACGCTGGTCATCAGTTAATATGGGCACTAGTTACTACATAACACCCATGAAGAGCACGTGACAACGCCGACAAAGATTTTAAACAAACACAGCTCTGAGCTATATGCGCAAATGTTAACTACTTTTCCTTTTCTTCCACACCACAGCAACCACAGCTTAATACTTCTGCTTTCATTTCAATGCAACGTTTTGTTAGCGTAGTCAGTTATTATTAGTTCCAAACCAAGTTGTCATTCGGTTGTGGGGTCAGAGCTCCGAAACATTTAGCACTCACATGCTAAATTAATGACATAAAACGTGTTTGTACTTACTGTCGAACAATGGTTAGACCAAATGTCAGTGTTGTCATGATGAATAACTTAAGTATGAGAGATAAACTACGAAGAGTTTTTTTTAAACTGTCGACGGGAGCAAACCGTGCGCGAGCCTCCTGCGTCTTGATGACGCCATGGCGTTGACAAAGCTGATCGTCAATTTGTATTCTGTGTCGCACTTTCTTGATTTT
>OMNV01011387.1:0-14305 GCA_900303265.1 Brotula barbata | reverse complement strand
AACCATCTGACCATCGAACCATCTGACCATCTGACAGTCTAACCATCTAACCATCTGGCCATCGAACCATCCGACCATCGAACCATCTGACCATCGAACCATCTGACCATCGAACCATTTAACCATCTGACAGTCTAACCATCTGACCATCTAACCATCTGACAGTCTAACCATCTGACCATCTAACATCTGACAGTCTAACCATCTAACCATCTGACCATCTAACATCTGACAGTCTAACCATCTGACCATCTAACATCTGACAGTCTAACCATCTGACCATCTAACATCTGACAGTCTAACCATCTGACCATCTAACATCTGACAGTCTAACCATCTGACCATCTAACATCTGACAGTCTAACCACCTAACCATCTAACAGTGTAACCATCTAACATCTGACAGTCTAACCATCTGACCTTGTACCATCTGACCATCGCTTTGTGAGTTTATGTGCCGTCTAAACAGCAAAATGGACGTGGAAAGTTTGAGCGAGTCAAAGGTACGTTTTATAAATCCGAACACAATGCAAGGTTCGCGGTCAGGATAGCGTGTCCTCGTACTACTCACCATCTTACCTCACAATCGTTCAGAAACGGTCGGCCACGACGTGACTGCAGTTCCAACAAAGTCACTAAAAAAAAAGACAGAAAAATAAATCGTACAAACTCATTCTGTGGCGATTTCTCTGCCTTACGACATCGCTACTAGCATACAGTAGCTAGCTAGCATATAGCCGCGACGGGGTTATCTACGATGCTCTCACCTGATACAGGAAGCTCCCGAAGCTCCGTCTTTGAGGCCCGAGGTCGTGACAGACGTCCAAGACACAAAGGAAACATTTGGACACACACGGAGGACGACACTTTTAAAGTCAGCAGCAGCAGAGCGGAGAGATGAAACCGCATCAAATCCACCCACCTCACAAGGAGACCTGCTTTATTACATTAGCGTAGGTTCGTTCGCTCTTTGTTTTTTAATGCTGCTTATTAAACCCGGGTCTCGGTGAGGCCCGTGGTGGGCGATAACAGCACCATCTGCTGTTTTTCACTCCCACACAACATCTGTTTGGTACTTCATGTGAATAATGCTCGGAGCTCATTCAGACCCACAGATTCTGCTCATTCTGTATACATGGCACGAGCTTATAGAAAACAAAAACACGGCGTGGAAAAGTACATTTTGGTTTTTAATGGAAAGGGAAGCGAACGCAGCCTCCGTGTTGTGAATGATGCTGCCTCCGAGGTACGGAGAGGAAAAAAACTGAGTTATCAACCAAAAACATGGCACAGCTTTTTGTTTGGTGTCTCACAGGCTAAAACATAAGCAGCAGATAACGGTGCATCAAACCACTTTTACATCAGAGGACGCAACATTTCAACCTTTGTCAATTATGACAAATCTGGACATAACTGACCACGTCATTTTGGGACTTTTGAAAAAAAAAAAAAAGCTCCATAATGGGGGGGCTCCACCCCACCGAGTTACCCCCGGAGCGTGGGGCCTAAGGCGGGGAAAGAGAGGACGGCAGCTCCCTGTCAAAAAGCTCCACACTGGAGGGTTCCACTGACAGTGAAAGTGAAAGTTGTCCAACCATCCGTGAGTCTGGAGCAGGTGAAGCCGGGGCCTCATTCAGCTTTGCTCTTCCTCAGCTGAGAGACGCTTTGCAGGGCCCAGTACAGCAGAGAGAGGGAGACAAAGGCCTGGACAAGACAAACAGGACGTCTCGGTTAGGACGGACGGCCGGCGCACTCAACTAAGACCATTTAATGAGCAGAGGACGAAGACAACGAGGAGAAAGTCAGAGTCAACAAACATCACAGGGTAAATATGAGACGGAAACAAAAAGATAAATAAATAAAGAAAGAAAGAAAGAAAGAAAGAAAGACAGAAAATGCACCAAATGAAAAAAAGTTGATTTTTAAACAACAAAGTCAATCCTCTAACTTATATTTTATAACAAACTCATATATAAAAAACTAAAATAAAAACTGTGATATAAATGAATAATAATAATCTGCTGTAATTGTCTTCTGGATGGATTTCAGTTTTTAGAATGAGTCCAACTCCGGCTCATTTCTGCTCCTGATCCTCCGACGGTCCCCGTGTGAGCAGACTCGTCCTCTCTCTCTCTCCCTCGTTTGTCCTTTTTGGTTTTCGAGGCTCTCTCTCTCTGCGTCCAACAGGTGGTAAAGCAGGAAGTCTTTCCTTGTTTCCTGACACCTCCTGACAAACAGCCCTACTCTGGAGTCTAAATATTCTTTAATCTTCTTCCCCCGGACCATCAGGATTCTAAATCAGACCGGACAAGATGCTGAACCCACACAAAAACCACAAAGCCGCTCGGTAATGAAGACAGCAGCCATCTTCACGCTGCTGCTGCTGGATTTCATCACGCTCACATTCACATCTCAGGGAACTTTTATTGGACATCGGAACTCTTTTACTCTTTTACTTTAGTACTGAGCTCTTCATCAGCAGCCGTAACTCTGACTGTAGTACTGCAAAAAGGAGTACCACGGTAACAGCAGCCGTAATCCTCTGACTGTAGTACTACAAACAGGAGTACCACAGTAACAGTAGCAGTAATCCTCTGACTGTAGTACTACAAACAGGAGTACCACAGTAACAGCAGCAGTAATCCTCTGACTGTAGTACTACAAACAGGAGTACCACGGTAACAGCAGCAGTAATCCTCTGACTGTAGTACTACAAACAGGAGTACCACGGTAACAGCAGCAGTAATCCCCTGACTGTAGTACTACAAATAGGAGTACCACGGTCACAGCAGCAGTAATCCTCTGACTGTAGTACTACAAAAAGGAGTACCACGGTAACAGCAGCAGTAATCCTCCACAATATTTAATTCATGTGTAAATTAAGAATAAAGCAGATTATGGATTGATAATTTAATAAAGAAATCCATCTCGCCCCTCATATTTCTACGTGTCACCGTGATGGATTCACCTCTGCCCTTTGCTTTTCATTGCAGATTGTTTCTTTGTTGACATGATAATCCAAAATTATTGTCCAAAAAATTGAGCAATATTGAGCAATTTCAATTGAATTTTGCAGAATTGTGTGAAGAGCAGATGTGGATTAGGATTCTGATCCACACCGAGCCTCTGTCGACATTTTTTCATCTGTATGTCTAAAATACTGGACTACAATTCGTACATTGATGGACTTTTTAATCCAGATCCACATAATAATCTGGTGGATTAATGATTTTATGGATTAATGATCGAACCTCGACACGAGTTAAAATAACGACATCTCTGTACAAACCAATGAGTGGCATCAAGCGTTTTTGGACATAATTATGGTTTTAATCCAGGAGCAGATGATGTCTGCGACGTTGCTGTACCATATATTTAGGATATAAATTTTCAAAATAAAATATTATTTTCATATCATAACTGCAAACAATATTACATCATCCAAAAGTGAATCAGGAATTTGGACTTGGTGGAGGTATGAAACTCCTGTCATATGCTAGGATTTGGATCCTTGTACTCCTTCAGTGTAGCAATTTGTACTGTGGATGAGATTAAAATCGAAGATTAGCGTTTCTTTCCTTCCGTAAAAGTGATAATCCAGATTTCTCCTAAATTTGCACCAATCTACCACAATGCTTTGCTTTGTAAAAATCATAGCTTTCTGATCGCTATCTCTGGATTATTCCTGAATGTTGATGCAGGAAGTCCTGTGTCCCATGACAACACGGTTGACTTTTAGTGACTTATAAGGAAGTGTTGGTCCGAGCCGGCCATGTTTGGATGAAGGAAAACCACGGGAAGAGTTTCAAACCGCGTCGCTCTGAAACCGGCGTTAATCTCCGTGAAGCGACGACGGTCCTCCGACGGGTGCCGGGCCAGAGTTTGACGTCCTGGCGGATTCCGTGTTAGTTTTCGCTGGTATGACCTCGTCTTATCGCTACACGTCAAGAAGGGATCACTTACACCCAAAGACAAACACTGAAAGACAACCCCTAATTGAAAGAAAACAGTGGGATCACGAGGATCCATCCAGTCTCAGGACGACAGAGAAAGTGGGCTAAAAAAGGTTCGGGATCAGGCCTTCTCCCCTGGTGCTCTCACATCGGGGTCAACGGGTCATCGCCACAGGGGACCGCTCTTTTCAGGGCAGGAACAGCCCGACCCTCCACCCCTCGCTGCGTTCTGGCCCATAAACTGCATCCTACCTCGCAACTCCAGCCAAGACCAGACCGCTGTCCATCACAGGCAAGGAGCCTGATGGGAAAAAAAGCACCGTTTCTTTCTGGACACGGCAGCTGTTTTCCTCTGAGACAAAAAAAAAAAAAAAAAAAAGAGGGACAGAGAGAGAGAGAGAGAGAGAGAGAGAGAGAGAGAGGTCCTCCTCTCTGTCTGTGGCCCACCTCTCCACTACCTGCAGGGAAGATAAAAGTCCAACAATGGAGGAAAAAAAGGGACAAAAAGAGCAGAAAAGACCGATCCAGGGTGTAAAAAGAGCCAAAATGGGCCTGATCCGGTTTTTCCAGTGGTACTGGCTCTGGAAGTGGATTTTCCTCACTTTCCTTTTCACCACAGAGATGTCTGAAATCAAAATGTTTAAGCTCCGTCCATACGAGCCAGAAATGAGATGAATCACAAGGACCAGAGCGACCCCGGAGACTGACGTGTCCCTAATCCAGATGTTTCTTCGTAGAAGGGCAAACAAAGGTTAAACTAAATGAATTATTTTTCTCTCAATTTGTGGATTTCATTTATTTTTAAAACTGGCTGTGATTGTTTTATCGAAATCTCGACACTTGCATACAGAGTCTCGCTTTTTATTGATGCCGCGGGTTTCAGTCTCAGTTCACTCTCAAATTTCCATAACAGAGCCTAAAAAATAATCCAAAATCTGCAACCAACCCCACTTCAAGGGACGTGTCTGTGATTTTCACAAGATTTTAGGGACGATTCGGCCAAAACTGGGTGTCGGACATCTACATTGGACCTAATTATCCCAGTGAATCGAGACATTTTGTATATTTGCTGCTACGTTCGTATCATTCTGTCATTCCTGACCCAGAACCTTCATCTTGTCTATCCTGGTGGTCTAACTGCACTGAAGTTTACCGATTTTTACACAGAGAAAATCCAGAGACATCTGTGGAATCCTTCTATGAGTTAGTAACCCCCTACTTTAGTTGAGGTCACGTCAAGAGAACATACGTTGGTTGGTACGTGTTGTTTGATTTAAGAGGCTGCTTTGTTGTGACAATCACAACAAAAGGTGCAGACACGCCCACGTCTGTCATTTGAATTCCCCATCTCGCCTCCCATGCAAATTTCATGTAAAGATGTCAGACGTTGACTTTACAGACGCGGATCTTAAACCAACGCGGTCCACATAGAGTTTTAATTATTCGTTGACGTTTGGCTCGGACTGCAGTCTGCTCGCCAGAGTCTGCGTCTATGTAATTCACCGAAAAACATGATGGCCTCAATCCCAACAGGAAAAGCAGATGGGAGATTAGAGATACACGAAGCTGCCTCATGCCTATCTCGGAGATGGATTGGGATCCACGGCGCAGGCTTGGCAGAGCCTCGCAAATCACATTACGCTCAAACGGAGCGAAACATGACAGAGGTTTGTACGACGACGCGTGTGAAGGGCCGCGCTCCCATCGCTCCCCGTTCGCCCAGCTACGTTTCATTTTAATGGACTCTGTAGGAAATCCATGTGGGACAGATTACATCGTGGAAGGAAGCGGGTTTGATCGTCTACAAATAAGCACCGCCGCCAGACGCAAACCAGCTCTGAGAGTGGAGGTCTCAGCAAATCCACTCGCACTCGCTTCACACTGGGGAGAGGGCGCTTCGATGAATGTAATAACACGTAAAAAGAAAAAAGAAGAACCCGGAAACTGTCTGTGCTCCTCAGGAAACCGTTCATCGGACGATATTCTCTTCATTCACGGGCGAAGACAAAGCAGCGAGGGTCTGAGCGCCGCCGGTGCAGAGGTTTCAGCCCCGGTTCTGGATTTTATGTGATTGAAATAGTAAAGTCTGGTTCAGATGTAAATGATGGTACTGCACTGTGTCAGTACAATGATCAGAATGGACCAAACTGCATTGAATCACACTTTAATGTATCCTATTATATTTATGTGTGGTCATATATTGTACTGCACTGCACTGGCGATAATGTTGTACATTATATTGTATCGCATTGGATTTTATCCTAATGTGCTGTACTATGTTTCCTATTGACCACAATGTTTCAATTCTAGCTATCAGCCCATAATTATATCATATTGTATTATCTGACTATATCATGATGATGATGTACTATATGAATCATATTATATTTGTGCAGTATCCTATTGTACTATACTGTATAAGATCATGATAGTGATTCGTGATGTGTAGTAAGTTTGACTTTAGTTTTGTCCTATTATGTCAGAATGTGTATTTGCACCGTTTTTTTGCTAATTGTAACAAATCACAGCTTAATGTTTTGTCACACAGAACGCTATCATATCATGATTGTATTAGATTGTACTGTAACGTCTCATACTGCACCGTATGACCTCATCATGTCTTGGATGTTATCCACTACTACGGTGCAATGTAAGCAGAATTTTAACTGGTATAACAAAAAAAATATAATATAATATGACATGTACTGCATATTGACTTGAGTTTTATGTTTTTTTGTCACCTAATCTGGTAATTGTAGTTTTAATGTTTAAAATTTTTTTTAAATTGAATTGTATAAATCACAACACAAAACTGGAACGATTTCACGGTTGAATTTTAAACTCAAACCCAAATTCTCTTGGAGTACAAAACGAGTGTCCGGAATCGATGAGGAAAACTAAGGATGCACAACACACAGATCATCTGCTACAAAGCGGTTTTAAAAAGAGTCCACCTGGTCTGAAAGAACGACACACTAAGTCGTCTTCGTTTCTCTTCAGACAGAATCAGAGGAAGTAGCTAACGTTAGCAGGCTAGCTACTGCTTGTGCTTGGTAGAGTTGGCCTTAGCTGGACCGCTAACTTGACTGAATGGCTCGGTGAGGACAGAGGACTGTAGAGACCGATTCGCACTCCGTTTTTGGAGGCCCGAACAGGGTCCGCGATCGGGACCGGTTCACGGTTTGAACGTGACGTTACAGAAACGCTGCCAGTGGAGAATAATTGGCAACGCGTCTTTGCCGTCAAATCGCTGCCTCGCGTCCTGAGCGGAGCCGGCGCGAGGGTGCGTTTAGGCGCTCTTGGCGAGCGCCTCCCGGCCCTCCGCGGGTTCACATGGCAGAGCCTCGGCGCTCTCGGAGCTCTCCAGCTGCACTCATGATTGAAATGAAAACAGGGCAGAATGGCTGCTGTCAGACGTGTGATGTATGACCTGTAATGGGATGTTTCCAGAGCTCGCTCTCCATATGGCTGCCTACAGTACAGCAGACCTGGCCTCGGCGCTATCGGAAAATAATCCCGCGTGTTTGTTTTGACCTGCTGCAAGTGCCAGAGCGGGCGGAGTCTGCTGCTTCAGCATATTTCACATAGCGTGAATCACAGGAAAGGAACTTCGCACATTAACTTTTTAAAAGCACGAGCGTCGATGTTTCGTCCGATAAATCAGCGCACGGAGCGCCCCGGTGCGTGAGAGGGAGGGAGACAGATGTGCACGCCTCGTCTGCACCCGCACACACGTCGACGCACGCACCGACAACACCAAAATAACACGCTTACGGTTCGGAGGAAAGCCGGCGTTTAACGCTCCTCATCTCTAAGATCCACATCAGGCTCCGCCAGGGTTCAGAATCCAGCGTCAGCTCACCGAGCCACTAGGGGGCGGAGTTATTCATCCAATGTTTTGGTTCCAATTCGTGCGTGTGTGTGTGTTTGTGTAGCTACATTGAGTGAGTTTTTTTTTTTTACGATCTGAGTCCCTCATCAACGCTCACTGCAGCGATTATTAGGACTTGTTGTTGATCCTGGTTGCGGATGATGAGGACAGAAGTCATTTTACACAAAGTGAAATCATTGTAGCAAAAAAGATACGAGGTTTTTATTGCTGTGAGGTAAATATTGATTTTGTTCACCGATTATAATAAAACAGAGGCCGTTTTAGTAGTTTTCTCTTTTTGCCAGACACCAATAGAAAGTCCTGCTACGTGTGGAACTGGGCCGGACTCTGACTGGACCCCTGGGAGGAAGATTTCAGGCCTGATTCAGGCTCCAGCATAAACAGGCCTGACCCCACAGAGACTTTCGGAACAGGTCTGCACGACGACACACATTACACAAACACACCTGCGCAGAGAGCGACGCGCACGCCGCAGACAGACGGTCCGCGCACACACACTCCCGGTCCCATATACGGCGGGTCCACCTGCACACACACACACGGAAACACGTGTACACGCTCGGCTCTGCTCTGCCCCTGCTGGCTCGGACTTCCTGTCTGTTCATTATGTGCAGATCCACAGCGTGCGTGTGTGTGCGCTGGGCCTGTTTGAACAGACTCAGGAAGGATACGCCGAGCAGGTTAATGTCCCACCAGAGAGCCGGGCCAGCGCCGGCTCCGCAGCACAGCCATGAGAAATATCGCCATCACACTCCCACGCATACGCACGCGGTTCAGCCAGACAAAACACATGTGCGGCGGTTGTTGTATGGCGAAAGTGTAGCAAAACATACGAGGGGGGGGGTCTGACGATGTGCCAATTCTGAATGATACAGATGTCTGTTCACATCTGGTATTCGTACTCAGTTAGTGAGGTCAGATGTGGGGTCGGCGTGGACTCATCCAGACCATTGGGCTTCGTTCTCGCAGCGGTCACGTCTCGTATTCGCTGAAGAGACAAAATATGGTCTGTGTTCATATCCCTTGATATAAATTTACTTCAGACTCCGTGAGCTTGGCACGGCTTCACGCTGAAAGGGAGCGATGTCTACATTTTGCTAATGACCACAATTCCCCGGGTGGCCCCAGTTTGTGAAGCGTTGGAATGGAGATCAGCGGGCACGAGTCCAGAAACGGGATGAAAGAAAAACAAAGGGGGGGTGGAGAGGACCAGAGGCTGCATCCATTTCACAAAATCAAGCCCCTGTTGGAGTTTGATGGAGCAGAGAGAAGATGTCCCCGTGTGCTTCAGTTCAATGGGATTCCTCAGAGAAGAAGCACAGATGAATGAGTCCCCGAAGGCCTGGGAGAGGCGGATCCTTCCTCCGCCTCCATCATTCCACCCACTGATACATGCAGAAAAAATACAGGCACATTCCTACTGCGCAGTCCGGGCCAAGTCCCCTTCCAGTCACTCTGTGCTTTCCACCCATGTGTGGTATTAAGGGTAGACCGCTCCAAGGAGGCGGAGTCTCACTCCAGGTATAATCAGCTCACAAATCACACACACAACACGGAGAGCCTGGTTCAAAACAGGTCCGATCATCGCCCGTACCGTATCGACAAAAGACAAAGGCCGATCTACATCCCAGGGTCCAATAAATACTACGGGACCTCGGGAAACGAATCGTTGGTCGTTTCCATCTCTCCTTTACGTGGAACCCTCTTCCATTCTGCTGCAGATGCGTAAAAAAAAATAACGGGACTCGACTTGGCCGTGATCTGAGCGATTTCTCCCGAGTATTCTCAGTCCACCAGAGCGGATCCTGGACGGGGAAGTCTGACTGTTGGCAGCGGGACGTGGATGCATCTACCTTCTGTTCAAAGTAACCTCATTCTTTACAGTTCCTGCTTTTATTAACGCTCATTGACTCTTTGGACGCGGTGTACTCCTTGCCGTTAAGGAATACATAAAGTTCCGCTGAATTAATTTTAACGCATCAAATTGTGGTTCTGTATCTTTGATCCCTCATCTCCTGATTGTTACCTTAGAAACGTGCAGAGTAAAATCTATAAAAGATTCCTTATTGATATTTTGCCGTGCAGGCCACAGCGGAGAGAGCCAGAGAGTTTTTTTTGCATTCGGGAGAAAATTTCCTACGATGGAGAAAAAAAACACGGAAAAATGAATCTACCGAAGAAAGAGTAAAAAGTTTGATTATAGAAGTATTGAAAACAGTACAGACGATTCTTCTTCTATGTAATCTTTTTGTGACTTTACAGGCTTGGCAGAAATGTTCTGATTTACATAACTAAACATTTGAGCTGTGCGGCCTTTCAGCGAATGAAAGAGCGACACGGCGACGAGTGAAAACGTTCAATTGTCGTGTGATTCGCGCTCTTTACTTCTGTTTTTCTACGCGAATGTCCCGTAACGTATCGATATTAAGACGCTTGCGACTCCACAGGCTGAGGTTACGGAGGATCGTTCTGCACCTTCAGATCCAAAGTCTGTCCAAACCTGTGAGCCCATTCGCTCGGAAATCCTGGCAGCGGCAGACATTTTCCAACTCACTCGGGAGACAAAGGACCGGCACGATTTTCATTTTACAACAATATCAGACAATGGAACGTGTGATTGTTCGCCAGGAAGCCAACAAGTGCGACGGAGGGAGAGATTCATAAAGTGAGTGGGATCGCGATGATAGCCTAGCGTGCAGTAACGATCTCCAAAGTCAAACGGCGAGCTTTCATTCAGCGCTCGGCCAACTGATTTTACAGTCAGATGCTTTGACTTATGCACGCTTAAATGTTATTACGGCCTTTTATCAGTTGTAATATTCTGAGTTTGTGAGCTGACGTCTCCGGGGAGCAGTATTCCCCCCTCCTACAAAATCCACAAAAGCTTTGTGTGAATCCAGGAGAAATACGACAACAACGAGGAATACCGGAGCGCCTATCGCCGAGTCCGAGTCCGCTTCACATGCTGGCTCTGAAACTGAATCATAAACTGGAAGACTGTTGGTTTTCACCCATGAATTAAAGCACAAATAGGAAGAGCGATTCAAAAGAAAGTCAACGTTGGCCTTGTAAGTAAACTTTGCCAAAGCCAAACTAAATACCAGCAGAAATCCTCTAAAGACCGATTGCCGTTAGATTTCCATCGCTTTACCTGGCAAGTGGTTTGACAACATAAACCAAGCGGTTACCCTTTGACGGGCACGATCCCCTGCACATTGAGTGATAATATTTCACGCTGTGTACGGCCGACCACCCCGCTGTTTACTCCAACGGAACAGTCCGACCCAGCACTTCTCTTTCAAATCCCTCCATTTTCTCCCTGGGAGGAGATTTCCTTTCCTTTCCATTCCTGCAAGCTTTCAGATGATGTCACCCTCACCGAGTTTCCACAGACCCAAACAATCCTGTTAACCTCAATGCTGCTGCGTCTTGCTAGCACACATTCCTGCCTCTGAAAAGGCCGCTAACCTCCGGCACCTGAGGTGCGACGAGTGGAAACGGCGGCGACCTCGGCCTTATCTGCCTCTTCGCGGCCGGGGGAATGCTGACAATGGATGGAACGCGCGGAAGGCGGGGAGGGGTGGGGTTCGAAATTTCAACGGAAGTCAGGTGATGTGATGGAGATAAAGACACTTTGTCCCGAGCTGGACTCTAACATGAACTTCATAATATTGTTCTGACCTTCTTTTGGCCACGGAATATTTATCTTTCCCTCGAAAGTTGGACAAAAGAGACAAACAGTTCTTTGAGATCAGAAAATAGGACGAGTGCAGCGACGGAGGGTGGAATGTTGAATGGAGAATTTGGGTGATTTTCTTTTCATTTTAGGTTGGACCGGAGCATTTGTTTCAGACTCTCCAGAGATTATCTAATACTTTATGTAAATACATCATTCATACTAAACCGTAACAACAAAGCTAAGAGGAGAAAGTTGTCAGGGCTCCTCATTTTATAATTTATAATCAAAATCATGCGGGATTCAAGTTTATCCTTAAGGAAAAGTGATTCAATCTTCTGGTCCGATGAATGCAGCAGATTAATCAAGATGCTGGCTATAATGAATCAGTTCCACTTAGATGCAGCTTCAAGAGTAACAGAAGCCCTGGACCGCTGTGTCCCGGTCTCAGGTGTTCCCCAAAGACAGGGACTCGAACCCTCATGTCAGTCAGGCACCGGTGGAGCCTTATCGATCGGCGTCGTGCGGTCCGTGTCCTGGCGCTGGACTCCGCGCACCCCCGTCTCCTCGCTGCGCTGCTTTTACAGGCCAGGCTGAGACGTCTGAACCGGGCCACAGCACAGTAGGTAAGAAGAGACGCAGTAAAACGGCGATAAAACTGAAGAAACAAAGACTTTGGGCTGGATGTCAAACCAAAGCTTCTCACTCTGCCAACAGGAAGCCTGGAGAAGCTCTCTGCTTCTCAGACCAAAGGTGTGTTTATGCCGCTCGCTCGCCATACTCTGAGACTACCGAACGAGGTCGTCGCTGCAGATTGGACTGGAATCACTGCCGTCCATTGTCTGTTGACTATCTTAACTCTCTAAAAAAAAAAACCTGCACGTTTAAACACATTCACAGCGAGGAGGGTCAATACAACAACATAGGGTGATATTATTTCAGTTATTATCGTAATTGTCCTATCTAAATAATCGATTAGAGCTATTTAAAAGATCATGGTGATTTAAAGGGCATCTTCATATAACTTATTCATTAATAACAATATAATATACTGTATATAAGCGGCGAGTCAAGTTTTGTCTTTTCATTCGACACTTTGCTGTTTCATCCGTGGCCGATCTTTTTCCTGTTTTTTGTAGCTGTATAGTCTTTTATCATCGATTCTTTGGGACGTCCCTGACCTCAATGTGATATTTTGAACACGCCGTGTGGCCCTAGTAACACGTACGGTGTCATCCTGATCACTTCCACGCCGAAGGGATCCAAAGTGAACCCCACTCCGGTCACCTGTCACGCTAAGTGCGACGCGACAGGACATCAAAGCCTCAGACAAAAGGCACACACACACACACACACACACTCTCACACCCAGCTACCAGCCTGGTGTGGTCTGAAGCGGCGAGGCCTTTGAGTGAACCGCACAGAGGCTGCTTTGGGCAGCCGAGTGGGCGGCTGGGAGCGAGAGGCAGCGCTGGTTTACAGGTCAAGCCTGCAGCTTTACGAGGGAAATCTCCAGAGCCGCTATAAATACCACTGTGAGCTTTAAGGGTGCAGTATATCACACCAGCGGGTTTGAAGGACCACAAACCGGAGCAGATTTTTTCGGGGTTCCAGTTCCTTTTTGTTGTACGCTCGCCCCCTTTCCCTCGCTGCACCATCGCACGAGCCTGAATACAATTAAATGTGAATTTCCCCTCGCTTCCACCGACCGTTAATTGATTGGCTCGACATCAAAACACGCCCCTCTCCGGCAACAAAGAGCCGGCCGATCGCCTCACACACGTCAGATCCATATATCATTAAAGTGCCTTTGAGTACCACGTTTCCCCCCTTTGCTGTCAAAGCGAACAAAAGGCACAAATATGTCAGGAACCATTTCAAGAAAATGGAGGATTTTCAATGAACGCCACCTGCAAAAAAAAAAAAAGACTTTTCTTCATCTCAAAACTGATGTACTGCGACTTGAAATGAGGCTTAATGATTCGCTTAAGGAAGGGGGGCTGCACGAACCTCACAGTGCTGTCAGAGAGACACGGCCGAGCAGCATGTGCTGTATAAATCAAGACGTTCTGCTCAGATATACATTTCAGCTCCGGCACGACTTTCACGAAGTATCACGCATTCAGACTTAATTCACCCTCAGCGCAAAGAAGAGGAGAATGCTCCGAAAGGCTCCGGTCGCCCTTTCTGAACACCTGAGCGGCGCAGATGTGGAGTCAAAGGACAATAAAAGGAGCGACTCGGCGCTCACGTGCGAATCTCATCAGCCAGCACTGGTTAGTGGCAGACGGCACTAATTGGTTCCAGAAGTGTTGCTCTCGTTCGCGCTGGCTGAGATGGCAAAATGTGAGGGCTGGGAAGGAGAGAAAGAAAGAGAAAAAGGGGAGAGGAGGTGGAGGGCACGTAATGAGGGGTCAGCCGCCATCTACGGCCCGGCAGCCGGAGCCAGAGAGGCACGCCAATTTTATGGTCCATTGGGCGACGCATCTGGACCCATAGATCACAAAACTACAGGGCTGGACTTAGCACCCAGCTCACACACACACACACACACACACAACACAGACCACACAACTGACAAACACACACGGGGAGACATGATGCGGTCAAGGAATCCAGTAACATTATTCATATTCAGGAGTCCAACCCAGTGCGGACGTCAGCGTTTCCACACGGCGTAAAGTTTCCAAGACATTTATCTCATAATTTGAAGATTTTGGAGTTAAATGTGATTTAGTGCACGCTGAGTCATCCTGCCTCGAACAGGGATGCCATATCACCGTA